>JAWMAR010002965.1:0-37500 GCA_036785375.1 Leucoraja ocellata
CCACTCTGTTAAAAGGCAGACCACATGAAGGAGATGAGACACTCCGATCAGCGGGTTGCTGTCAGGCCACGAACCGGATCTATCCGCACCCTGCATGGAGGGAGGGAGACCCGGCTGTGATCCTCGACTTGCCCTGACAATGGTCCCCAGGCACACAAACATGCTGGAGAAACTCAGCGGGTGCAGCAGCATCTATGGAGCGAAGGAAATAGGTGACATTTCGGGCCGAAACCCTTCTTCAGACTGATGGGTGATGGGGGTGGGGGGAGAAGGAAGAAAAGGAGGAGGAGGAGCCCGAGGGCGCAGGGATGGGAGAAGACAGCTCGAGGGTTAAGGAAGGGGAGGAGACAGCAAGGGCTAGCAAATTGGGAGAATTCAACGTTCATGCCATTCGGACGCAAGCAACCCAGGCGGAATATGAGGTGCTGTTCCTCCAATTTCCGAGGTTGCTCACTCTGGCAATGGAGGAGACCCAGGACAGAGAGATCGGATTGGGAATGGGAGGGGGAGTTGAAGTGCTGAGCCACCGGGAGTTCAGGTAGGTTATTGCGGACTGAGCGGAGGTGTTCGGCGAACGATCGCCCAACCTCCGCTTAGTCTCCCCGATGTAAATCAGCTGACATCTAGAGCAGCGGAGGCAGTAGATGAGGTTGGAGGAGATACAGGTGAACCTTTATCGCACCTGGCACAACTACTTGGGTCCTTGAATGGAGTCGAGGGGGGAGGCGAAGGGGACAGGTGTTGCATTTCTTGTGGTTACAACGGAAAGTGCCCGGGGAGGGGGTGGTACGGGAGGGAAGGGAAGAATTGACAAGGGCGTTGCGGAGGGAGTGGTCTCTGCGGAAGGCAGACATTGGAGGAGATGGGAAGATGTGGCGAGTGGTGGGTCACGTTGGAGGTGGCAGAAATGGCGGAGGATTATGTGTTGTATTTGCCGGCTGGTGGGTGAAAGGTGAGGACTAGGGGGACTCGGCCCTGTGCGAGTGCGGGGATGGGGAGAGAGAGCAGTGTTGCGGGGTATGGATGAGACATTGGTGCGAGCCCATCTATGGTGGCGGAGGGGAATCCCCGTTCCCCGAAGAACGAGGACATTTCGATGCACTGGTATGGAACGTCTCATCCTGGGAACAGATGCGGCGTATGCGGAGGATTTGGGAGTAGGGGGATGGAGTCTTTACAGGGGGCAGGTGGGAAGACGTGTAGTCCAGATAGCCATGTGAGTCAGTTGGTTTGTGGTGTATGTCGTCAGGATGTCTGTCCCCTGATGGAGTACCTTCGATCTTCCAGCATCTGCAGTTCCTTCTTGAACACAATGGTCCCCAGGCTGTTGCTGATACTTATTCCCTGCAGCATCTAAACAATGCACTAACTCACAACAATTGTCCCTCTCCCACTGTTCAATCCCACGGGTGTATTCCTCTTTTGATTCTGGATGGACGCAATGTCAACACATTTTGACAGAAGACACCGTTACGACATTAAACGCGACTTATCTCACACTTTAGCTTTAGCATTCAGAGTTCAGAGGCACAGTATACAAACAGGCCCTTCGGCCCAGCGAGTCCATGCCAATCATCAACCCATCACCCGCTCACACTAGTTTTATGTTATCTCATGTTCTGCATATTAGGAGCACATTTACAGAGGGCAATTGATGTTCATGCCAGCATGCCTAGGGATGTGGGAGGAAACATACGCTGTCATAAGAAAACGTGCAAACTCCACACAAACAGTGGCCGTGGTTAGAATCGAAACCGAGTCTCCGGTGCCGTGAGCCAGCGGTTCTACCAGCTGTACTACTGTGCCCACACTTATTATTGTCACATGTACTGAGAAACAGTGACAATATTTTGTTTGCATGCTGTCCAATCTAATCAGTTAATACTGTACATAAATATGACCAAGCCAAGCACAAGTACAGCAGGTAGAAGTGAAGCGACTCTAATGAAATATTAATATTATTCATGTGGCTCCCTTTACCCTATCTCCGCCCTATCTCGAGGGCAGAGAGAGAGAGAGGGGACGGGAGAGGGATAGAGGGGTGAGAGAGGGGGATGGAGAGGAGGGGAGAGAGAGGAGAGGGGGGGAGAGGGGGGGTGAGGGAGGGGGGAAGAGGGAGGGGGAAGAGGGAGCGGGGAGAGGGGGGAGAGAGAGAGCAGAGGGGGGAGAGAGAGCGGGAGAGAGGGAGAGAGAGATTCAAGGAGAGTTTATTGTCTGTGTCCCTGATAGGACAATGAAATTCTTGCTTTGCTTCAGCACAACAGAACATAGTCGGCATGAATACAGAACGGATCGGTGTGTTCCTATACCATTATATACGTAAATACACACATGAATAAATAAACTGCTGAAGTGCAAATAACAGATAATAATGGGCTATTAATGTTCAGAGGTGAGGAGAGAGAGGGGGGGGAGAGGAGATCCATGTCTCTGAGAGGGGAAGAGACGGTGGGGGGGGGGGGGGGGGGGAGAGAGGGGGAGAGACAGAGAGGGAGGGGGAGACAGAGAGGGGGGGGGGCAGAGGGAGAGACAGAGGGAGAGGGGGGAGAGACAGGGAGATGGGGAGAGACAGAGGGAGAGGGGGAGGGAGAGGGGGGAGAGAGAGGGGGCGAGAGAGAGGGGGGAGAGAGAGGGGGAGAGACATAGAGGGGGGAAGAGACAGAGGAGGGGGGGGTAGACATAGAGGGGGAGGAGTAGGGGGGAAGTGAGAGAGAGGGTGGAGGAGAGGAGATCCACGTCTCTGTGGTGGGCCGATTGGGAAAGGGGGAGATGCAGCGAGACCTGGGTGGTCATGGTACACCAGTCATTGAAGGTAGCATGCAGGTGCAGCAGCAGTAAAGAAAGCGAATGGTATGTTAGCTTTCATTGCAAAAGGATTTGAGTATAGGAGCAGAGAGGTTCTACTGCAGTTGTACAGGTCTTGGTGAGACCACACTGGAGTATTGCGTACAGTTTTGGTCTCCAAATCTGAGGAAGGACATTATTGCCATAGAGGGAGTGCAGAGACGGTTCACCAGACTGATTCCTGGGATGTCAGGACTGTCTTATGAAGAAAGACTGGATAGACTTGGTTTATCTCTCTAGAATTTAGAAGATTGAGAGGGGATCTTATAGAAACTTACAAAATTCTTAAGGGGTTGGACAGGCTAGATGCAGGAAGATTGTTCCCGATGTTAGGGAAGTCCAGGACAAGGGGTCACAGCTTAAGGATAAAGGGAAATCCTTTAAAACCGAGATGAGAAGAACTTTTTTCACGCAGAGTGGTGAATCTGTGGAATTCTCTGGCACAGAGGGTAGTTGAGGCCAGTCATTGGCTATATTTAAGAGGGAGTTAGATGTGGCCCTTGTGGCTAAGGGGATCAGGGGGTATGGAGAGAAGGCAGGTACGGGATACTGAGTTGGATGATCAGCCATGATCATATTGAATGGCGGTGCAGGCTCGAAGGGCCGAATGGCCTACTCCTGCACCTAATTTCTATGCTTCTATGTTTCTGTGTCGCCGTCAATCCGTTTACTCGCTGCCGAGCGGCGGCCACACGTGAGTTTTGTGACTTTGACCACAGATCGCAGCGAGGATATAAACGGAAATAACATCAATAACGCTACGTTTGTAAAAGAAAATAGAAAGGAGAGAGTAGTGGGGACTTTAACATTCAAAAATATGCAATTTTGTAAAAAATTTATCGTTCAACGTAAATTTTTAGAAAAGCATTTCAGTCTAAATCAGCGGGTCTAATAAACGCGACGTTTTAAACATTTATGTAATAATCTTTTCACAAAGAATTATCTAAATATAAATAAATATCGAAACAAATTGGGGGAAACAGAAAAGTGTTGACCTTTTTAAAATGGTTCAAATGGAAATAATGAATGTAATAAAAAATAAACAGATTTTCTACACAAACAACAACAAAAGGCAGTGTTTTTGTGGCCCAGTGTTGTGATAGTGGGTTGTAGATTGGTGACTTATTGTCGTTAGTTAGTGATAGAAACATAGAAACATAGACATTAGTTGCAGGAGTAGAGGCCATTCGGCCCCTCGAGCCCTGCACCGCCGTCAATATGATCATGGCTGATCATCCAACTCAGTATCCTGTACCTGCCTTCTCTCCATACCCCTGATACCTTTATCCACAAAGGCCACATCTAACTCCCTCTTAAATATAGCCAATGAACTGTGGCCTCAACTACCTTCTGTGGCAGAGAATTCCACAGATTCACCACTCTCTGTGTGGGGAAAAATGCTTTTCTCATCTCGGTCCTAAAAGATTTCCCCTTTATCCTTAAACTGTGTGACCCCTTGTTCTGGACTTCCCCAACATCGGGAACACAATCTTCCAGCATCTAGCCTGTCAACCCCTTAAGAATTTTGTAAGTTTCTATAAGATCCCCCTCAATCTTCTAAATTCAAGCGAGGGTGGGGGGTGATAAATCTCTCTCTGATCCCCTCTCTTTCTCTCTCTCTCTCTCTCTCTTTTTTTTTTTCTTTTTTTTTCCTCTTTTTCAAAGACTTTATTCAACACATCAAATAATACAACAGATCAAGTCATACACAAAACGAACTTACATTATATCGTGTCATTATAGTACAACATTACAATAATTATTCACAATACTCTCAACCCCACGCGGTGACCAGCGCCCACGGAATACTCCAAAGTCCCCGTGAGCACCGCATGTTCCCTCTCCAGGGACACACGTGCACGGACGTAGGCCCGAAAGAGGGGCAAGCAGCCGACTCTTGCCTGACCATCCATCGCCTGCTGCCTGGACCCGTGTATGGCCATCTAGGCCAGGCCCAGGAGTAGACCGACAGGTAGGTCCCACCCTCCCACTTGGCTGTCCCCACACCCTGCCTTGTGTCCAAACACACGAATCGTAGGACTAAATGTAGGCAGAACTTTAGGAACAACCCCTTCAGAATATTGATACAGGGGCAGTAGCCTCTCACACTCCATATAAATGTGGAACACGGTCTCTTCCTCGCCACAAAAAATACAGGCAGCGGACGAGTCCGTGAACCGACTCAAAAGTTTGTTACATGCCACCGCTCTGTGCAGCACTCTCCACCCCAGGTCCCCACGTAAAGGAGGACAACTCCCTTGTAGAGGGACCCCACTGGGGACCTTCCCCTCCTTCAGGTGGTAACACCGTCCGCCATGGTGTGTCGGGACGGGAGACGAAGGCAAGGAGGTGCAGAATGTGCAGGAACATTCTATACAGTGAGCGTCTCTTCGCGTCACAAACGGCACGCTAATCATCTCCGAAAGGCGGCTCAGGTTGTATGGAACCGGTGCCCGAGATATATCCCGGAACCGAGGCCCATGAGCAGATCTGACGGAGCGGGTAAGAGCTCATTTAAAACCACTCTAGGCGCACGCCTCTCCTTGACACCCGCCATGATTTGTTGAGGACCGGCCACTCCCGCAGCCGCAACATCCCCCTCCCCTCGTGGAGCAACACGCTGGCTGAAAACAACCAGATTCCTCACTCTTAACACATCCGTGTAGAAACAGGCAAGCTCTTAGGGGCAGGTCGACTGATGCCCGCCACCGGGAGCCGCGAGACCCCCTTAGACAACGACCCCGTCGGAAAAAATACGTGGCCAAAACGTGCCATCTGGGGGGGTTCACTATATACATATACCTCCTGAGAGTCCTGAGGCTGAGAGCCGCCACCTGGGTACGCACACATACCAAGGACTGGCCGCCCTCCTCTAACGGGAGACTCAGGACAGCTGCAGAAACCCAGTGCTCCTATTCCCCAAAAGAAGTCCACCAGCTTCATCTGTAAAGCATTACAAAAATGGGAGGCGGGACAAGAGTAGCCAGCCGGTACCATAACATGGAGGCCACCAGCTGGTTTATGACCAACACCCTCCCCTGAAAGAAAGAACTCCAAGCAGGCCTGACCAGCGCCCCAGCCTGGCAACCACTTTCGTCTCCAACTCCTGCCAATTTGCCGGCCAAGCATCCTCAGTGGGACTCAGGTACACCCCCAGATAGAGGAGGTGCGTGGTGCTCCACGCAAACATGCCATCTCCTCTGGCAGGGAGTCCACCTGCCACTGACCCACTAAAAGTCCAGAGCACTTGCTCCAATTATTCCTGGCAGAAGATGCATCCGAGAAAATCTTCTGGCAATCACGCATCTCCGCAGGTCACCAGGATCGGTGAACATAAGTAGTACATCATCGGCATAGGCCGAAAGAACCAACTCTACCCTGGGCCCGGTAGGGCCAGTCCTGTCAACCTCCTCCGAAGAAGACACAGGAATGGCTCCACACAGACCCAGTACAACTGACTGACATGGGAACCCCTGACGGACCCCCCTCCCAAAATGAAAGGGAACCAACAACGCACCATTAACCTTCACAAGGCACTCCGTGCAGCATACAAGAGGCGGACCCGGGCCACAAATGCGGTCCAAATCCAAACGCTTGCAACGTCTGAACAGGTATTCATGCTCTACCCTAATCAAAAGCTTCTCCTGATCAAGAGACAGAAACGCAGCTGACTGGCCAGTTTCCCTGTGCCAGATGAATCAGGTCCCTAACCAGGTGGATGTTTATCCTGAATGGACCGACCAGGGACTGTGTAAGACTGGTCATGGTGAATTAGCTGAGACAGCACAGAGCCCAGGCGATTTGCCATCGCCCGTGCAAATACTTTATACTCTGTGCATAGGAGAGAGACCGGGCGCCAGTTTTTCAGCAGGCGGAGTTCCCCCTTCTTGGGCAGCAGGACAACCACTGCTCGACGCCACGAGAGGGGCATCTCCCCTGTCGCCAGGCTCTCCCCCAGACCAACATGTAATCACCCCCCAGGATACCCCAGAAGGCTCTTACAAACTCTACCGTCAGCCCATCCAGCCCGGGGGACTTACCCCTCCTAGCTGATGCAGTGCACGAGTCAACTCCTCAAAGATAAAGGGCCATCAAGAAGATCGGCCACCTCCCCTATCTATAACCGGTAGACTCTCCCACATGTCCTGCTGAGCTTCCCCGCTGACTCCACCTGCGGAGAACAGGGAACCCTAAAAGGACCTGACCAAGGCACTAATCCTCTCTGGATCCGTGACAGAGGAGCCATCATCTGCGAGCAGCTCCACGAGCTGCTTGCGGGCTCCCCGCCCTTTCTCCAGAGAGAAAAAGAAAGGCGAAGCTCGATCCAGATCGTGCAGCATCTGTGGGGCCACGGGAGCGAGTGTAATACAGTTGTGGGGCCCGGGGGCGAGTGTGATACAGTTATGGGGCTCGGGAGCGAGAGTAATACAGTTGTGGGCCCGGGAGCGAGTGTAATACAGTGGTGGGGCCCGGGAGCGAGTGTAATACAGGTGTGGGGCCCTGGAGCGAATGTAACACAGTTGTGGGGCCCGGGAGCGAGTGTAATACAGTTAATCCGCCCGGCAGCTAGTGTAATTCAGTTAATCCGCCCGGGAGCGAGTGTAATACAGTTGTGGGGCCCGGAAGCGCGTGTAATAGAGTTGTGGGGCCCGCGAGCGGATGTAATACAGTTTTGGGGCCACGGGAGCGAGTGTAATACATTGTGCGGCCCGGGAGCGAGTGTAATACAGTTGTGCGCCCGGGAGCGAGTGTATAGAGTTGTGCGGCCAGGGAGCGATGGTAATGTAGTTGTGAGCCCGGGGAGCGAGTGTAATGCAGCTGTCGGGCCATGGAGCGAGTGCAATACAGTTGTGGGGCCGCGAGCGAGTTTTATACATTAATCCGCCCGGGAGCGTGTGTAATACAGTTAATCCGCCGGGAGCGAGTGTAATACAGTTGTGGGGCCCGGGGGAGACTGCATTACAGTTGTGGGAACGGGAGCGGGTGTAATACAGTTGTGGGGCTCGGGAGCGAGTGTAATACAGTTGTGCGGCGCGGGAGCGAGTGTATTACAATTGTGGGGCCCGGGAGCGAGTACAATACAGTTGTGGGGCACGGAAGCGAGTGTAATACAGTTGTGGGGCCCGGAGCGAGTGTATTAAAGTTGTGGGGCCCGGGAGCGGGTCTAATACACTTGTGGGGCCCGGTAGTGAGTGTAATACAGTTGTGCGGCCGGGTGCGTGTGTAATACAGTTGTGGGGCCCGGGAGCGAGTGTCATTCAGTTGTGGGGGCCGGGAGCGAGTGTAGTACAGTTATGCGGCCCGGGAGCGAGTGTAATACAGTTGTGGGGCCCGAGAGCCAGTGTAATACAGTTGTGGGGCTGGGAGCGAGTGTAATAAGTTATGGGTCCCGGGAGCGAATACAATACAGTTGTGGGGCCCGGAGCGAGTGCAATACAGTTGTGGGGCACGGAAGCGAGTGTAATACAGTTGTGGGGCCCGGGAGCGAATGTAATAAAGTTGTGGGGCCCGGAGCGGTCTATACAGTTGTGGGCCACGGGAGCGAGTGCAATGGAGTTCTGGGGCCCGAAGGCGGGTGTAATACAGTTGTGGGCCCGTAGCAAGTGTAATACAGTTGTGCGGCCCTGGAGCGAGTGTAATACTGTTTATCCACCAGGGAGGCGAGTGTGATACAGTTATGGGCCCAGGAGCGAGTGTAATACAGTTGTGGGGCCGAAGCGAATGTAATACAGTTAATCCGTCGAGAGCGAGTGTAAGACAGCTGTGGGGCCCGGGAGGCGAATGTAATGCAGTTGTGGGGCCCGGGAGCGAGTGTAATACACTTAAAGCACATGGCATTGGGGTTCAGTATTGATGTGGATAGAGAACTGGCTGCAAACAGGAAGCAAAGAGTAGGAGTAAACGGGTCCTTTTCACAATGGCAGGCAGTGACTAGTGGGGTACCGCAAGGCTCAGTACTGGGACCCCAGCTATTTACAATATATATTAATGATCTGGTTGAGGGAATTGAAGGCAATATCTCCAAGTTTGCGGATGACACTAAGCTGGGGGGCAGTGTTAGGTGTGAGGAGGATGCTAGGAGACTGCAAGGTGACTTGGATAGCTGGGTGAGTGGGCAAATGTTTGGCAGATGCAGTTTAATGTGGATAAATGTGAGGTTATCCATTTCGGTGGCAAAAACGGAAAGCAGATTATTATCTAAACGGTGGCCGATTGGGAAAGGGGGAGATGCAGCGAGACCTGGGTGTCATGGTACACCAGTCATTGAAGGTAGGCATGCAGGTGCAGCAGGCAGTAAAGAAAGCGAATGGTATGTTGGCTTTCATAGCAAGAGGATTTGAGTATAGGAGCAGGGAGGTTCTACTGCAGTTGTACAGGGTTTGGTGAGACCACACCTGGAGTATTGCGTGCAGTTTTGGTCTCCAAATATGAGGAAGGACATTATTGCCATAGAGGGAGTGCAGACAAGGTTCACCAGACTGATTCCTGGGATGTCAGGACTGTCTTATGAAGAAAGACTGGATAGACTTGGTTTATACTCTCTAGAATTTAGGAGATTGAGAGGGGATCTTATAGAAACTTACAAAATTCTTAAGGGGTTGGACAGGCTAGATGCAGGAAGATTGTCCCCGATGTTGGGGAAGTCCGGGACAAGGGGTCACAGCTTAAGGATAAGGGGGAAATCCTTTAAAACCGAGATGAGGGGAACTTTTTTCACACAGAGAGTGGTGAATGTCTGGAACTCTCTGCCACAGAGGGTAGTTGAGGCCAGTTCATTGGCTATATTTAAGAGGGAGTTAGATGTGGCCCTTGTGGCCAAGGGGATCAGAGGGTATGGAGAGAAGGCAGGTACGGGATACTGAGTTGGATGATCAGCCATGATCATATTAAATGGCGGTGCAGGCTCGAAGGGCCGAATGGCCTACTCCTCCACCTAATTTCTATGTTTCTATGTTTCTATGTAATACAGTTGTGGGGCCCGGGAGCGAGTGTAATACAGGTGTGAGGCCCTGGAGCGAGTGTAACACAGTTGTGGGGCCCGGGAGCGAGTGTAATACAGTTAATCCGCCCGGGAGCGAGTGTAATACAGTTGTGGGGCACGGGAGCGCGTGTAATAATGTTGTGGGGCCCGCGAGCGGATGTAATACATTTGTGCGGCCCGGGAGCGAGTGTAATACAGTTGTGGGGCCCGGGAGCGAGTGTAATACAGTTAATCCGCCCGGGAGCGTGTGTAATACTGTTAATCCGCACGGGAGCGAGTGTAATATAGTTGTGGGGCCCGGGAGCGAGTGTATTACAGTTGTGGGGAACGGTAGCGGGTGTAATACAATTGTGGGGCTCGGGAGCGAGTGTAATACAGTTGTGCGGCGCGGGAGCGAGTGTATTACAGTTGTGGGGCCCGGGAGCGAGTGTAATACAGTTGTGGGGCCCGGGAGCGAGTGTAATGCAGTTGTGAGGCCCGGGAGCGAGTGTAATACAGTTGTGGAGCCCGGGAGCGAGTGTAATGCAGCTGTCGGGCCCTGGAGCGAGTGTAATACAGTTGTGGGGCCCGTGAGCGAATGTAATACAGTTAATCCGCCCGGGAGCGTGTGTAATACAGTTAATCCGCCCGGGAGCGAGTGTAATAAAGTTGTGGAGCCCGGGAGCGAGTGTAATACAGTTATGGGTCCCGGGAGCGAGTGCAATACAGTTGTGGGGCCCGGGACCGAGTGCAATACGGTTGTGGGGCACGGAAGCGAGTGTAATACAGTTGTGGGGCCCGGGAGCGAGTGTAATAGAGTTGTGGGGCCCGGGAGCGGGTGTAATACAGTTGTGGGGCCCGGTAGCAAGTGTAATACAGTTGTGCGGCCCGGGAGCGAGCGTAATACAGTTTATCCACCAGGGAGCGAGTGCAATACAGTTGTGGGGCCCGGGAGCGTATGTAATAAAGTTGTGGGGCCCGGGAGCGGGTCAAATACGGCTGTGGGGCCACGGGAGCGAGTGTAATAGAGTTGTGGGGACCGGGAGCGGGTGTAATACAGTTGTGGGGCCCGGGAGCGAGTGTAATACAGTTGTGGGGCCCGGTAGCGAGTGTAATACAGTTGTGCGGCCCGGGAGCGAGTGTAATACAGTTTATCCACCAGGGAGCGAGTGTAACACAGTTGTGGGGCCCGGGAGCGAGTGTAATACAGTTAATCCGCCCGGCAGCGAGCGTAATACAGTTAATCCGCCCGGGAGCGAGTGTAATGCAGTTGTGGGGCCCGGGAGCGCGTGTAATAGAGTTGTGAGGCCCGCGAGCGGATGTAATACAGTTGTGGGGCCCGGGAGCGAGTGTAATACAGTTGTGCGGCCCGGGAGCGAGTGTATTACAGTTGTGGGGCCCGGTAGCGAGTGTAATAAAGTTATGGGTCCCGGGAGCGAGTGTAATACAGCTGTCGGACCCTGGAGCGAGTGTAATACAGTTGTGGGGCCCGGTAGCGAGTGTAATACAGCTGTCGGGCCCTGGAGCGAGTGTAATACAGTTGTGGGGCCCGGGAGCGAGTGTAATACAGTTAATCCGCCCGGGAGCGTGTGTAATACAGTTAATCCGCCCGGGAGCGAGTGTAATACAGTTGTGGAGCCCGGGAGCGAGTGTATTACAGTTGTGGGGAACGGGAGCGGGTGTAATACAGTTGTGGGGCTCGGGAGCGAGTGTAATACAGTTGTGCGGCGCGTGAGCGAGTGTAATACAGTTGTGGGGCCCGGGAGCGAATGTAATGCAGTTGTGAGGCCCGGGAGCGAGTGTAATACAGTTGTGGGGCCCGGGAGCGAGTGTAATGCAGCTGTCGGGCCCTGGAGCGAGTGTAATACAGTTGTGGGGCCCGTGAGCGAATGTAATACAGTTAATCCGCCCGGGAGCGTGTGTAATACAGTTAATCCGCCCGTGAGCGAGTGTAATACAGTTGTGGGGCCCGGGAGCGAGTGTAATACAGTTATGGGTCCCGGGAGCGAGTGCAATACAGTTGTGGGGCCCGGGAGCGAGTGTAATGCAGTTGTGAGGCCCGGGAGCGAGTGTAATACAGTTGTGGGGCCCGTGAGCGAGTGTAATGCAGCTGTCGGGCCCTGGAGCGTGTGTAATACAGTTGTGGGGCCCGTGAGCGAATGTAATACAGTTAATTCGCCCGGGAGCGTGTGTAATACAGTTAATCCGCCCGGGAGCGAGTGTAATACAGTTGTGGGGCCCGGGAGCGAGTGTAATACAGTTATGGGTCCCGGGAGCGAGTGCAATACAGTTGTGGGGCCCGGGACCGAGTGCAATACGGTTGTGGGGCACGGAAGCGAGTGTAATACAGTTGTGGGGCCCGGGAGCGAATGTAATGAAGTTGTGGAGCCCGGGAGCGGGTCCAGTACAGTTGTGGGGCCACGGGAGCGAGTGTAATAGAGTTGTGGGGCCCGGGAGCGGGTGTAATACAGTTGTGGGGCCCGGTAGCGAGTGTAATACAGTTGTGCGGCCCGGGAGCGAGTGTAATACAGTTTATCCACCAGGGAGCGAGTGTAATAGAGTTGTGGGGCCCGGGAGCGAGTGTAATACAGTTGTGGGGCCCGGGAGCGAGTGTAATACAGTTGTGGGGCCCGGCAGCGAGTGTAATACAGTTGTGGGTCCCGGGAGCGAGTGCAATACAGTTGTGGGGCCTGGGAGCGAGTGCAAAACAGTTGTGGGGCACGGAAGCGAGTGTAATACAGTTGTGGGCCCCGGGAACGAACGTAATAAAGTTGTGGGGCCCGGGAGCGGGTCTAATACAGTTGTGGGGCCACGGGAGCGAGTGTAATAGAGTTGTGGGGAACGGGAGCGGGTGTAATACAGTTGTGGGGTCCGGGAGCGGGTGTAATACAGTTGTGGGGCCCGGTAGCGAATGTAATGAAGTTGTGGAGCCCGGGAGCGGGTCCAATACAGTTGTGGGGCCACGGGAGCGAGTGTAATAGAGTTGTGGGGCCCGGGAGCGGGTGTAATACAGTTGTGGGGCCCGGGAGCGGGTCTAATACAGTTGTGGGGCCACGGGAGCGAGTGTAATAGAGTTGTGGGGACCGGGAGCGGGTGTAATACAGTTGTGGGGCCCGGGAGCGGGTGTAATACAGTTGTGGGGCCGGGTAGCGAGTGTAATACAGTTGTGGAGCCCGGGAGCGGGTCCAGTACAGTTGTGGGGCCACGGGAGCGAGTGTAATAGAGTTGTGGGGTCCGGGAGCGGGTGTAATACAGTTGTGGGGCCCGGTAGCGAGTGTAATACAGTTGTGCGGCCCGGGAGCGAGTGTAATACAGTTTATCCACCAGGGAGCGAGTGTAATAGAGTTGTGGGGCCCGGGAGCGAGTGTAATACAGTTGTGGGGCCCGGGAGCGAGTGTAATACAGTTGTGGGGCCCGGCAGCGAGTGTAATACAGTTGTGGGTCCCGGGAGCGAGTGCAATACAGTTGTGGGGCCTGGGAGCGAGTGCAATACAGTTGTGGGGCACGGAAGCGAGTGTAATACAGTTGTGGGGCCCGGGAACGAACGTAATAAAGTTGTGGGGCCCGGGAGCGGGTCTAATACAGTTGTGGGGCCACGGGAGCGAGTGTAATAGAGTTGTGGGGAACGGGAGCGGGTGTAATACAGTTGTGGGGTCCGGGAGCGGGTGTAATACAGTTGTGGGGCCCGGTAGCGAATGTAATGAAGTTGTGGAGCCCGGGAGCGGGTCCAATACAGTTGTGGGGCCACGGGAGCGAGTGTAATAGAGTTGTGGGGCCCGGGAGCGGGTGTAATACAGTTGTGGGGCCCGGGAGCGGGTCTAATACAGTTGTGGGGCCACGGGAGCGAGTGTAATAGAGTTGTGGGGACCGGGAGCGGGTGTAATACAGTTGTGGGGCCCGGGAGCGGGTGTAATACAGTTGTGGGGCCGGGTAGCGAGTGTAATACAGTTGTGCGGCCCGGGAGCGAGTGTAATACAGTTTATCCACCAGGGAGCGAGTGTAACACAGTTGTGGGGCCCGGGAGCGAGTGTAATACAGTTATGGGTCCCGGGAGCGTGTGCAATACAGTTGTGGGGCCCGGGACCGAGTGCAATACAGTTGTGGGGCACGGAAGCGAGTGTAATACAGCTGTCGGGCCCTGGAGCGAGTGTAATACAGTTGTGGGGCCCGGGAGCGAGTGTAATACAGTTAATCCGCCCGGGAGCGTGTGTAATACAGTTAATCCGCCCGGGAGCGAGTGTAATACAGTTGTGGAGCCCGGGAGCGAGTGTATTACAGTTGTGGGGAACGGGAGCGGGTGTAATACAGTTGTGGGGCTCGGGAGCGAGTGTAATACAGCTGTGGGGCCCGGGAGCGAGTGTAATACAGTTGTGTGGCGCGTGAGCGAGTGTATTACAGTTGTGGGGCCCGGGAGCGAGTGTAATACAGTTGTGTGGCCCGGGAGCGAGTGTAATGCAGTTGTGAGGCCCGGTAGCGAGTGTAATACAGTTGTGGGGCCCGGGAGCGAGTGTAATGCAGCTGTCGGGCCCTGGAGCGAGTGTAATACAGTTGTGGGGCCCGTGAGCGAATGTAATACAGTTAATCCGCCCGGGAGCGTGTGTAATACAGTTAATCCGCCCGGGAGCGAGTGTAATACAGTTGTGGGGCCCGGGAGCGAGTGTAATAAAGTTATGGGTCCCGGGAGCGAGTGCAATACAGTTTTGGGGCCCGGGACCGAGTGCAATACGGTTGTGGGGCCCGGGACCGAGTGCAATACAGTTGTGGGGCCACGGGAGCGAGTGTAATAGAGTTGTGGGGACCGGGAGCGGGTGTAATACAGTTGTGGGGCCCGGGAGCGAGTGTAATACAGTTGTGGGGCCCGGTAGCGAGTGTAATACAGTTGTGCGGCCCGGGAGCGAGTGTAATACAGTTTATCCACCAGGGAGCGAGTGTAACACAGTTGTGGGGCCCGGGAGCGAGTGTAATACAGTTATGGGTCCCGGGAGCGCGTGCAATACAGTTGTGGGGCCCGGGACCGAGTGCAATACAGTTGTGGGGCCCGGAAGCGAGTGTAATACAGTTGTGGGGCCCGGGAGCGAATGTAATGAAGTTGTGGGGCCCGGGAGCAGGTCCAATACAGTTGAGGGGCCACGGGAGCGAGTGTAATAGAGTTGTGGGGCCCGGGAGCGAGTGTAATACAGTTGTGGGGCCCGGTGGCGAGTGTAATACAGTTGTGGGGCCCGGCAGCGAGTGTAATACAGTTATGGGTCCCGGGAGCGAGTGCAATACAGTTGTGGGGCCCGGTAGCGAGTGTAATACAGTTGTGCGGCCCGGGAGCGAGTGTAATACAGTTTATCCACCAGGAAGCGAGTGTAATACAGTTGTGGGGCCCGGGAGCGAATGTAATGAAGTTGTGGGGCCCGGGAGCGGGTCCAATACAGTTGTGGGGCCACGGGAGCGAGTGTAATAGAGTTGTGGGGCCCGGGAGCGGGTGTAATACGGTTGTGGGGCCCGGTAGCGAGTGTAATACAGTTGTGCGGCCCGGGAGCGAGCGTAATACAGTTTATCCACCAGGGAGCGAGTGTAATAGAGTTGTAGGGCCCGGGAGCGAGTGTAATACAGTTGTGGGGCCCGGGAGCGAGTGCAATACAGTTGTGGGGCCTGGGAGCGAGTGCAATACAGTTGTGGGGCCCGGGAACGAATGTAATAAAGTTGTGGGGCCCGGGAGCGGGTCTAATACAGTTGTGGGGCCCGGGAGCGAGTGCAATACAGTTGTGGGGCACGGAAGCGAGTGTAATCCAGTTGTGGGGCCCGGGAACGAATGTAATAAAGTTGTGGGGCCCGGGAGCGGGTCTAATACAGTTGTGGGGCCCGGGAGCGAGTGTAATACAGTTGTGGGGCCCGGGAGCGAGTGTAATACAGTCGTGGGGCCCGGTAGCGAGTGTAATACAGTTGTGCGGCCCGGGAGCGAGTGTAATACAGTTTATCCACCAGGGAGCGAGTGTAACACAGTTGTGGGGCCCGGGAGCGAGTGTAATACAGTTATGGGTCCCGGGAGCGCGTGCAATACAGTTGTGGGGCCCGGGACCGAGTGCAATACAGTTGTGGGGCACGGAAGCGAGTGTAATACAGTTGTGGGGCCCGGGAACGAATGTAATAAAGTTGTGGGGCCCGGGAGCGGGTCTAATACAGTTGTGGGGCCACGGGAGCGAGTGTAATAGAGTTGTGGGGACCGGGAGCGGGTGTAATACAGTTGTGGGGCCCGGGAGCGGGTGTAATACAGTTGTGGGGCCCGGTAGCGAATGTAATGAAGTTGTGGAGCCCGGGAGCGGGTCTAATACAGTTGTGGGGCCACGGGAGCGAGTGTAATAGAGTTGTGGGGACCGGGAGCGGGTGTAATACAGTTGTGGGGCCCGGGAGCGGGTGTAATACAGTTGTGGGGCCCGGTAGCGAGTGTAATACAGTTGTGCGGCCCGGGAGCGAGTGTAATATAGTTTATCCACCAGGGAGCGAGTGTAACACAGTTGTGGGGCCCGGGAGCGAGTGTAATACAGTTATGGGTCCCGGGAGCGTGTGCAATACAGTTGTGGGGCCCGGGACCGAGTGCAATACAGTTATGGGGCACGGAAGCGAGTGTAATACAGCTGTCGGGCCCTGGAGCGAGTGTAATACAGTTGTGGGGCCCGGGAGCGAGTGTAATACAGTTAATCCGCCCGGGAGCGTGTGTAATACAGTTAATCCGCCCGGGAGCGAGTGTAATACAGTTGTGGAGCCCGGGAGCGAGTGTATTACAGTTGTGGGGAACGGGAGCGGGTGTAATACAGTTGTGGGGCTCGGGAGCGAGTGTAATACAGTTGTGCGGCGCGTGAGCGAGTGTATTACAGTTGTGGGGCCCGGGAGCGATTGTAATAGAGTTGTGTGGCCCGGGAGCGAGTGTAATGCAGTTGTGAGGCCCGGTAGCGAGTGTAATACAGTTGTGGGGCCCGGGAGCGAGTGTAATGCAGCTGTCGGGCCCTGGAGCGAGTGTAATACAGTTGTGGGGCCCGTGAGCGAATGTAATACAGTTAATCCGCCCGGGAGCGTGTGTAATACAGTTAATCCGCCCGGGAGCGAGTGTAATACAGTTGTGGGGCCGGGAGCGAGTGTAATAAAGTTATGGGTCCCGGGAGCGAGTGCAATACAGTTTTGGGGCCCGGGACCGAGTGCAATACGGTTGTGGGGCCCGGGACCGAGTGCAATACAGTTGTGGGGCCACGGGAGCGAGTGTAATAGAGTTGTGGGGACCGGGAGCGGGTGTAATACAGTTGTGGGGCCCGGGAGCGAGTGTAATACAGTTGTGGGGCCCGGTAGCGAGTGTAATACAGTTGTGCGGCCCGGGAGCGAGTGTAATACAGTTTATCCACCAGGGAGCGAGTGTAACACAGTTGTGGGGCCCGGGAGCGAGTGTAATACAGTTATGGGTCCCGGGAGCGCGTGCAATACAGTTGTGGGGCCCGGGACCGAGTGCAATACAGTTGTGGGGCACGGAAGCGAGTGTAATACAGTTGTGGGGCCCGGGAGCGAATGTAATGAAGTTGTGGGGCCCGGGAGCAGGTCCAATACAGTTGAGGGGCCACGGGAGCGAGTGTAATAGAGTTGTGGGGCCCGGTGGCGAGTGTAATACAGTTGTGGGGCCCGGCAGCGAGTGTAATACAGTTGTGGGTCCCGGGAGCGAGTGCAATACAGTTGTGGGGCCCGGTAGCGAGTGTAATACAGTTGTGCGGCCCGGGAGCGAGTGTAATACAGTTTATCCACCAGGGAGCGAGTGTAACACAGTTGTGGGGCCCGGGAGCGAGTGTAATACAGTTATGGGTCCCGGGAGCGAGTGCAATACAGTTGTGGGGCCCGGGACCGAGTGCAATACAGTTGTGGGGCACGGAAGCGAGTGTAATACAGTTGTGGGGCCCGGGAGCGAATGTAATGAAGTTGTGGGGCCCGGGAGCGGGTCCAATACAGTTGTGGGGCCACGGGAGCGAGTGTAATAGAGTTGTGGGGCCCGGGAGCGGGTGTAATACAGTTGTGGGGCCCGGTAGCGAGTGTAATACAGTTGTGCGGCCCGGGAGCGAGCGTAATACAGTTTATCCACCAGGGAGCGAGTGTAATAGAGTTGTGGGGCCCGGGAGCGAGTGTAATACAGTTGTGGGGCCCGGGAGCGAGTGTAATACAGTTGTGGGGCCCGGCAGCGAGTGTAATACAGTTGTGGGTCCCGGGATCGAGTGCAATACAGTTGTGGGGCCTGGGAGCGAGTGCAATACAGTTGTGGGGCACGGAAGCGAGTGTAATACAGTTGTCGGGCCCGGGAACGAATGTAATAAAGTTGTGGGGCCCGGGAGCGGGTCTAATACAGTTGTGGGGCCCGGGAGCGAGTGTAATACAGTTGTGGGGCCCGGGAGCGAGTGTAATACAGTTGTGGGGCCCGGTAGCGAGTGTAATACAGTTGTGCGGCCCGGGAGCGAGTGTAATACAGTTTATCCACCAGGGAGCGAGTGTAACACAGTTGTGGGGCCCGGGAGCGAGTGTAATACAGTTATGGGTCCCGGGAGCGCGTGCAATACAGTTGTGGGGCCCGGGACCGAGTGCAATACAGTTGTGGGGCACGGAAACTAGTGTAATACAGTTGTGGGGCCCGGGAGCGAATGTAATGAAGTTGTGGGGCCCGGGAGCAGGTCCAATACAGTTGAGGGGCCACGGGAGCGAGTGTAATAGAGTTGTGGGGCCCGGGAGCGGGTGTAAGACAGTTGTGGGGGCCGGGAGCGAGTGTAATACAGTTGTGGGGCCCGGGAGCGAGTGCAATACAATTGTGGGGCCTGGGAGCGAGTGCAATACAGTTGTGGGGCACGGAAGCGAGTGTAATACAGTTATGGGCCCCGGGAACGAATGTAATAAAGTTGTGGGGCCCGGGAGCGGGTCTAATACAGTTGTGGGGCCACGGGAGCGAGTGTAATAGAGTTGTGGGGACCGGGAGCGGGTGTAATACAGTTGTGGGGCCCGGGAGCGGGTGTAATACAGTTGTGGGGCCCGGTAGCGAGTGTAATACAGTTGTGCGGCCCGGGAGCGAGTGTAATACAGTTTATCCACCAGGGAGCGAGTGTAATACATTTGTGTGGCCCGGGAGCGAGTGTAATACAGTTATGGGTCCCGGGAGCGCGTGCAATACAGTTGTGGGGCCCGGGACCGAGTGCAATACAGTTGTGGGGCATGGAAGCGAGTGTAATACAGTTTATCCACCAGGGAGCGAGTGTAATACAGTTGTGGGGCCCGGGAGCGGGTCCAATACAGTTGTGGGGCACGGAAGCGAGTGTAATACAGTTGTGGGGGCCGGGAGCGAGTGTAGTACAGTTATGCGGCCCGGGAGCGAGTGTAATACAGTTGTGGGGCCCGGGAGCCAGTGCAATACAGTTGTGGGGCCCGGGAGCGAGTGCAATACAGTTGTGGGGAACGGAAGCGAGTGTAATACAGTTGTGGGGCCCGGGAGCGAATGTAATAAAGTTGTGGGGCCCGGGAGCGGGTCTAATACAGTTGTGGGGCCCGGGAGCGAGTGTAATGGAGTTATGGGGCCCGGGAGCGGGTGTAATACAGTTGTGCGGCCCGGGAGCGAGTGTAATACTGTTTATCCACCAGGGAGCGAGTGTAATACAGTTGTGGGGCCCGGGAGCGAGTGTGATACAGTTATGGGGCCCGGGAGCGAGTGTAATACAGAAACGAATGTAATACAGTTAATCCGCCCGAGAGCGAGTGTAATACAGTTAATCCGCCCGGGAGCCAGTGTAATACAGTTAATCCGCCCAGGAGCGAGTCTAATACAGTCGTGGGGCCCGGGACAGCCGACAGGAACTTCTGGACTTCGGTTCCTGCGGCTGCAACGGACGATCTCCCTCTTCCGTCTGAGCTCATCAGAGCAACAGAGCACCCGACTGGAGACCGCCAGGTGAGTCGCGGGGTTGGAGACCGCCATCCGACCCGCGGAGCCCAACCGACCCTCGGTCCTCACCGGATCCCCGGCCCTCGCCCGACTCCCGGTCCTCGCCCGACCCCCGGCCCTCGCCCGACTCCCGGTCCTCACCGGATCCCCGGCCGTCGCCCGACTCCCGGTCCTCGCCCGACTCCCGGTCCTCGCCCGACTCCCGGCCCTCGCCCGACTCCCGGCCCTCGCCCGACTCCCGTGGAGCTGGAGACCTCCACCCGACCCATGGAGCTGTTGACCGCCACCCGACCCATGGAGCTGTTGAACGCCACCCGACCCGTGGAGCTGGAGAACGCCGTGGAGCTGGAGATCGCCACCCGACCCGCTGGGCTGGAGAACGCCACCCAACCCGTGGAGCTGGAGAACGCCACCCGATCCGCTGGGCTGGAGAACGCCAGGTAAGCCCCGGGGCTGGAGACCATCAGCAGAGCCGCGGGGCTGAAGACCGCCTGCGGAGTAACGCAGACGCGGAGCAACGGAGCGGCAGAACACCAGCGCGCACCAAGCCAGCTCGGCCCACCAGAAGCACCAACAGACGGCGACGGGTACGAAAACACCGCCGGGGACGCAGAGGTGGGTTAAAGGCCAGGTTAGAGCTAGCCCCACACAGGGCAGCGATTCCTAGCCTTTTCCTCGCCAACGTGCGCTCACTGGCAAACCAAATGGATGAACTCCGGCTAAGGATCACCTCCCACAACTGGATCAAGGACTGCAACATCTTGATCTTCACTGAAACTTGGCTCAGCAGGTACGGGATACTGAGTTGGATGATCAGCCATGATCATATTAAATGGCGGTGCAGGCTCGAAGGGCCGAATGGCCTACTCCTGCACCTAATTTCTATGTTTCTATGTTTCTATGTAATACAGTTGTGGGGCCCGGGAGCGAGTGTAATACACGTGTGGGGCCCTGGAGCGAGTGTAACACAGTTGTGGGGCCCGGGAGCGAGTGTAATACAGTTAATCCGCCCGGCAGCGAGTGTAATACAGTTAATCCGCCCGGGAGCGAGTGTAATACAGTTGTGGGGCCCGCGAGCGAATGCAATACAGTTGTGGGGCCCGGGAGCGAGTGTAATGCAGTTGTGCGGCCCGGGAGCGTGTGTATTACAGTTGTGGGGCCCGGGAGCGAGTGTAATACAGTTGTGGGGCCCGGGAGCGAGTGTGATACTGTTATGGGGCCCGGGAGCGAGTGTAATACAGTTGTGGGGCCCGGAAGCGAACGTAATACAGTTAATCCGCCCGGGAGCGAGTGTAATACAGTTAATCCGCCCGAGAGCCAGTGTAATACAGTTAATCCGCCCAGGAGCGAGTGTAATACAGTTGTGGGGCCCGGGAGCGAGTGTAATACAGTAGTGGGGCTCGGGAGCGAGTGTAAGACAGTTGTGGGGCCCGGAAGCGAATGTAATGCAGTTGTGGGGCCCGGGAGCGAATGTAATACAGTTGTGGGGCCCGGGAGCGAGTGTAATACAGTTGTGTGGCCCGGCGGCGAGTGTAATACAGGTGTGGGGCCCTGGAGCGAGTGTAACACAGTTGTGGGGCCCGGGAGCGAGCGTAATACATTTAATCCGCCCGGCAGCGAGTGTAATACAGTTAATCCGCCCGGGAGCGAGTGTAATACAGTTGTGGGGCCCGGGAGCGCGTGTAATAGCGTTGTGGGGCCCGGGAGCGAGTGTAATACAGTTGTGGGGCCCAGGGGCGAGTGTAATACAGTTGTGGGGCCCGGGAGCGAGTGCAATACAGTTGTGGGGCCCGGTAGCGAGTGTAATACAGTTGTGGGGCCCGGGGGCGAGTGCAATACAGTTGTGGGGCCCGGTAGCGAGTGTAATACAGTTGTGCGGCCCGGGAGCGAGTGTAATACAGTTTATCCACCTGGGAGCGAGTGTAATACAGTTGTGGGGCCCGGGAGCGAGTGTAATACAGTTGTGGGGCCCGGGAGCGAGTGTGATACTGTTATGGGGCCCGGGAGCGAGTGTAATACAGAAGCGAATGTAATACAGTTAATCCGCCCGAGAGCGAGTGTAATACAGTTAATCCGCCCGGGAGCCAGTGTAATACAGTTAATCCGCCCAGGAGCGAGTCTAATACAGTCGTGGGGCCCGGGACAGCCGACAGGAACTTCTGGACTTCGGTTCCTGCGGCTGCAACGGACGATCTCCCTCTTCCGTCTGAGCTCATCAGAGCAACAGAGCACCCGACTGGAGACCGCCAGGTGAGTCGCGGGGTTGGAGACCGCCATCCGACCCGCGGAGCCCAACCGACCCTCGGTCCTCACCGGATCCCCGGCCCTCGCCCGACTCCCGGTCCTCGCCCGACCCCCGGCCCTCGCCTGACTCCCGGTCCTCACCGGATCCCCGGCCCTCGCCCGACTCCCGGTCCTCGCCCGACTCCCAGTCCTCGCCCGACTCCCGGCCCTCGCCCGACTCCCGGCCCTCGCCCGACTCCCGTGGAGCTGGAGACCGCCACCCGACCCGTGGAGCCTGAGAACGCCACCCGACCCGTGGAGCTGTTGACCACCACCCGACCCATGGAGCTGTTGACCGCCACCCGACCCATGGAGCTGTTGAACGCCACCCGACCCGTGGAGCTGGAGAACACCACCCGACCCGTGGAGCTGGAGAACGCCGTGGAGCTGGAGATCGCCACCCGACCCGCTGGGCTGGAGAACGCCACCCAACCCGTGGAGCTGGAGAACGCCGTGGAGCTGGAGATCGCCACCCGACCCGCTGGGCTGGAGAACGCCAGGTAAGCCCCGGGGCTGGAGACCATCAGCAGAGCCGCGGGGCTGAAGACCGCCTGCGGAGTAACGCAGACGCGGAGCAACGGAGCGGCAGAACACCAGCGCGCACCAAGCCAGCTCGGCCCACCAGAAGCACCAACAGACGGCGACGGGTACGAAAACACCGCCGGGGACGCAGAGGTGGGTTAAAGGCCAGGTTAGAGCTAGCCCCACACAGGGCAGAGATTCCTAGCCTTTTCCTCGCCAACGTGCGCTCACTGGCAAACCAAATGGATGAACTCCGGCTAAGGATCACCTCCCACAACTGGATCAAGGACTGCAACATCTTGATCTTCACTGAAACTTGGCTCAGCAGGTACGGGATACTGAGTTGGATGATCAGCCATGATCATATTAAATGGCGGTGCAGGCTCGAAGGGCCGAATGGCCTACTCCTGCACCTAATTTCTATGTTTCTATGTTTCTATGTAATACAGTTGTGGGGCCCGGGAGCGAGTGTAATACACGTGTGGGGCCCTGGAGCGAGTGTAACACAGTTGTGGGGCCCGGGAGCGAGTGTAATACAGTTAATCCGCCCGGCAGCGAGTGTAATACAGTTAATCCGCCCGGGAGCGAGTGTAATACAGTTGTGGGGCCCGCGAGCGAATGCAATACAGTTGTGGGGCCCGGGAGCGAGTGTAATGCAGTTGTGCGGCCCGGGAGCGTGTGTATTACAGTTGTGGGGCCCGGGAGCGAGTGTAATACAGTTGTGGGGCCCGGGAGCGAGTGTGATACTGTTATGGGGCCCGGGAGCGAGTGTAATACAGTTGTGGGGCCCGGAAGCGAACGTAATACAGTTAATCCGCCCGGGAGCGAGTGTAATACAGTTAATCCGCCCGGGAGCCAGTGTAATACAGTTAATCCGCCCAGGAGCGAGTGTAATACAGTTGTGGGGCCCGGGAGCGAGTGTAATACAGTAGTGGGGCTCGGGAGCGAGTGTAAGACAGTTGTGGGGCCCGGGAGCGAATGTAATGCAGTTGTGGGGCCCGGGAGCGAATGTAATACAGTTGTGGGGCCCGGGAGCGAGTGTAATACAGTTGTGTGGCCCGGCGGCGAGTGTAATACAGGTGTGGGGCCCTGGAGCGAGTGTAACACAGTTGTGGGGCCCGGGAGCGAGCGTAATACATTTAATCCGCCCGGCAGCGAGTGTAATACAGTTAATCCGCCCGGGAGCGAGTGTAATACAGTTGTGGGGCCCGGGAGCGCGTGTAATAGCGTTGTGGGGCCCGGGAGCGAGTGTAATACAGTTGTGGGGCCCAGGAGCGAGTGTAATACAGTTGTGGGGCCCGGGAGCGAGTGCAATACAGTTGTGGGGCCCGGTAGCGAGTGTAATACAGTTGTGGGGCACGGGGGCGAGGGCAATACAGTTGTGGGGCCCGGTAGCGAGTGTAATACAGTTGTGCGGCCCGGGAGCGAGTGTAATACAGTTTATCCACCTGGGAGCGAGTGTAATACAGTTGTGGGGCCCGGGAGCGAGTGTAATACAGTTGTGGGGCCCGGGAGCGAGTGTGATACTGTTATGGGGCCCGGGAGCGAGTGTAATACAGTTGTGGGGCCCGGCAGCGAATGTAATACAGTTAATCCGCCCGGGAGCGAGTGTAATACAGTTAATCCGCCCGGGACCAGTGTAATACAGTTAATCCGCCCAGGAGCGAGCCTAATACAGTCGTGGGGCCCGGGAGCGAGTGTAATAGAGTTGTGGGGCCCGGGAGCGGGTGTAATGCAGTTGTGGGGCCCGGGAGCGAGTGTAATACAGTTGTGGGGCCCGGGAGCGCGTGTAATAGCGTTGTGGGGCCCGCTAGCAAGTGTAATACAGTTGTGGGGCCCGGGAGCGAGTGTAATACAGTTGTGCGGCCCGGGAGCGAGTGTATTACAGTTGTGGGGCCCGGTAGCGAGTGTAATACAGGTGTGGGGCCCGGGAGCGAGTGTAATACAGCTGTCGGACCCGCGAGCGGATGTAATACAGTTGTGGGGCCCGGGAGCGAGTGTAATACAGTTGTGCGGCCCGGGAGCGAGTGTAATACAGTTGTGGGGCCCGGGAGCGAGTGTAATACAGTTAATCCGCCCGGGAGCGAGTGTATTACAGTTGTGGGGCCCGGGAGCGGGTGTAATACAGTTGTGGGGCTCGGGAGCGAATGTAATACAGTTGTGCGGCGCGGGAGCGAGTGTAATGCAGTTGTGAGGCCCGGGAGCGAGTGTAATACAGTTGTGGGGCTCGGGAGCGAGTGTAATACAGCTATCGGGCCCTGGAGCGAGTGTAATACAGTTGTGGGCCCCCTGAGCGAATGTAATACAGTTAATCCGCCCGGGAGCATGTGTAATACAGTTAATCCGCCGGGAGCGAGTGTAATACAGTTGTGGGGCCCGGGAGCGAGTGTAATACATGTATGGGTCCCGGGAGCGAGTGCAATACAGTTGTGGGGCCCGGGACCGAGTGAAATACAGTTGTGGTGTACGGAAGCGAGTGTAATACAGTTGTGGGGCCCGGGAACGAGTGTAATACAGTTGTGGGGCCCGGGAGCGTGTCTAATACAGTTGTGGGGCCACGGGAGCGAGTGTAATAGAGTTGTGGGGCCCGGGAGCGGGGTAATACAGTTGTGGGACCCGGTAGCGAGTGTAATACAGTTGAGCGGCCCGGGAGCGAGTGTAATACAGTTTATCCACCAGGGAGCGAGTGTAATACAGTTGTGGGGCCCGGGAGCGAGTGTAATACAGCTGTGGGGCCCGGGAGCGAGTGTAATACAGTTGTGGGGCCCGGGAGCGAGTGTAATACAGTTGTGGGGCCCGGGAGCGAGTGTAATACAGTTGTGGGGCCCGGGAGCGATGTAATACAGTTAATCCGCCCGGGAGCGAGTATAATACAGTTAATCCGCCCACGAGCGAGCCTAATACAGTCGTGGGGCCCGGGAGCGAGTGTAATAGAGTTGTGGGGCCCGGGAGCGGGTGTAATCCAGTTGTGGGTCCCGGGAGCGCGTGTAATACAGTTGTGCGGCCCGGGAGCGAGTGTATCACAGTTGTGGGGCCCGGGAGCGGGTGTAATACAGTTGTGGGGCCCGGGAGCGAGTGTAATACAGTTGTGCGGCCGGGGAGCGAGCGTAATACAGTTTATCCACCAGGGAGCGAGTGTAATACAGTTGTGGGACCCGGGAGCGAGAGTAATACAGTTGTGGGGCCCGGGAGCGAGTGTAATACAGTTGTGGGGCTCGGGGGCGAGTGTAATACAGTTGTGGGTCCCGGGAGCGAGTGCAATACAGTTGTGGGGCCCGGGAGCGAGTGCAATACAGTTGTGGGGCACGGAAGCGAGTGCAATACAGTTGTGGGGCCCGGGAACGAATGTAATAGAGCTGTGGGGACCGGGAGCGGGTGTAATACAGTTGTGAGGCCCGGTAGCGAGTGTAATACAGTTGTGGGGCCCGGGAGCGAGTGTAATACAGTTGTGGGGCCCGGGAGCGAGTGTAATACAGTTGTGTGGCCCGGGAGCGATGTAATACAGTTAATCCGCCCGGGAGCGAGAGTAATACAGTTAATCCGCCCGGGAGTCAGTGTAATACAGTTAATCCGCCCAGGAGCGAGCCTAATACAGTCGTGGGGCCCGGGAGCGAGTGTAATAGAGTTGTGGGGCCCGGGAGCGAGTGTAATAGAGTTGTTGGGCCCGGGAGCCAGTGTAATGCAGTTGTGCGGCCCGGGAGCGAGTGTATTACATTTGTGGGGCCCGGGAGCGAGTGTAATACAGTTGTGCGGCCCGGGAGCGAGTGTATTACATTTGTGGGGCCCGGGAGCGAGTGTAATAGAGTTGTGGGGACCGGGAGCGGGTGTAATACAGTTGTGGGGCCAGGTAGCGAGTGTAATACAGTTGTGCGGCCCGGGAGCGAGTGTAATACAGTTTATCCACCAGGGAGCGAGTGTAATACAGTTGTGGGGCCCGGGAGCGAGTGTAATACAGTTGTGGGGCCCGGGAGCGAGTGTGATACAGTTATGGGGCCCGGGAGCGAGTGTAATACAGTTGTGTGGCCCGGGAGCGATGTAATACAGTTAATCCGCCCGGGAGCGAGGGTAATAGAGTTAATCCGCCCGGGAGCCAGTGTAATACAGTTAATCCGCCCAGGAGCGAGCCTAATACAGTCGTGGGGCCCGGGAGCGAGTGTAATAGAGTTGTGGGGCCCTGGAGCGAGTGTAATATAGTTGTGGGGCCCGGGAGCGGATGTAATGCAGTTGTGGGGCCCGGGAGCGAGTGTAATACCGTTGTGGGTCCCGGGAGCGAGTGTAATACAGTTGTGGGGCCCGGGAGCGAGTGTGATACAGTTATGGGGCCCAGGAGTGAGTGTAATACAGTTGTGGGGCCCGGGAGCGACTGTAATACAGTCGTGGGGCCCGGGAGCGAGTGTAATACAGTTGTGGGGCCCGGGAGCGAGTGTAATACAGTTGTGGGGCCCGGGAGCGAGTGTAATACAGTTGTGGGGGCCGGGAGCGGGTGTAATACAGTTTACCCGCCTGGGAACGATTGTAATACAGTTGTGGGGCCCGGGAGCGTGTGTAACACAGTTGCGGGGTCGGGAGCGAATGTATTAAAATTGTGGGGCCCGGGAGCGAGTGAAATACTGTTGTGCGGCCCGGGAGCGAGTGTAATACAGTTGTGGGGCCCGGGAGCGAGTGTAATACAGTTGTGGGGCCCGGGAGCGAGTGTAATACAGTTGTGGGTCCCGGGAGCTAGTGTAATACAGTTGTGGGGCCCGGGAGCGAGTGTGATACTGTTATGGGGCCCGGGAGCGAGTGTGATACAGTTGAGGGGCCCGAGAGCGAGTGTATTACAGTTGTGGGACCCAGGAGCGAGTGTAATACAGTTGTGCGGCCCGGGAGCGACTGTAATACAGTTGCGGGGCCCGGGAGCGAGTGTAATACAGTTGTGGGGCCCGGGAGCGAGTGTAATACAGTTGTGGGGGCCGGGAGCGGGTGTAATACAGTTTACCCGCCTGGGAGCGATTGTAATACAGTTGTGGGGCCCGGGAGCGTGTGTAATACAGTTGTGGGGCCCGGGAGCGAGTGTAATACAGTTGTGGGGCCCGGGAGCGTGTGTAATACAGTTGTGGGGCCCGGGAGCGAGTGTAATACAGTTGTGGGGGCCGGGAGCGGGTGTAATACAGTTGTGGGGACCGGGAGCGAGTGTAATATAGTTGTGGGGCCCGGGAGCAAGTGTAATACAGTTGTGGGGACCGGGAGCGAGTGTAATATAGTTGTGGGGCCCGGGAGCAAGTGTAATACAGTTGTGGGGCCCGGGAGCTAGTCTAATACAGTTGTGGGGCCACGGGAGCGAGTGTAATAGAGTTGTGGGGCCAGGGAGCGGGTGTAATACAGTTGTGGGGCCACGGGAGCGTGTGTAATAGAGTTGTGGGGCCCGGGAGCGAGTGTAATACAGTTGTGGGGCCCGGGAGCGAGTGTAATACAGTTGTGGGGCCCGGGAGCGAGTGTAATACAGTTGTGGGGGCCGGGAGCGGGTGTAATACAGTTTACCCGCCTGGGAACGATTGTAATACAGTTGTGGGGCCCGGGAGCGTGTGTAACACAGTTGCGGGGTCGGGAGCGAATGTATTAAAATTGTGGGGCCCGGGAGCGAGTGAAATACTGTTGTGCGGCCCGGGAGCGAGTGTAATACAGTTGTGGGGCCCGGGAGCGAGTGTAATACAGTTGTGGGGCCCGGGAGCGAGTGTAATACAGTTGTGGGTCCCGGGAGCGAGTGTAATACAGTTGTGGGGCCCGGGAGCGAGTGCGATACTGTTATGGGGCCCGGGAGCGAGTGTAATACAGTTGAGGGGCCCGAGAGCGAGTGTATTACAGTTGTGGGACCCAGGAGCGAGTGTAATACAGTTGTGCGTCCCGGGAGCGACTGTAATACAGTTGTGGGGCCCGGGAGCGAGTGTAATACAGTTGTGGGGCCCGGGAGCGAGTGTAATACAGTTGTGGGGGCCGGGAGCGGGTGTAATACAGTTTACCCGCCTGGGAGCGATTGTAATACAGTTGTGGGGCCCGGGAGCGTGTGTAATACAGTTGTGGGGCCCGGGAGCGAGTGTAATACAGTTGTGGGGCCCGGGAGCGTGTGTAATACAGTTGTGGGGCCCGGGAGCGAGTGTAATACAGTTGTGGGGGCCGGGAGCGGGTGTAATACAGTTGTGGGGACCGGGAGCGAGTGTAATATAGTTGTGGGGCCCGGGAGCAAGTGTAATACAGTTGTGGGGCCCGGGAGCGAGTGTAATACAGTTGTGGGGGCCGGGAGCGGGTGTAATACAGTTTACCCGCCTGGGAACGATTGTAATACAGTTGTGGGGCCCGGGAGCGTGTGTAACACAGTTGCGGGGTCGGGAGCGAATGTATTAAAATTGTGGGGCCCGGGAGCGAGTGAAATACTGTTGTGCGGCCCGGGATCGAGTGTAATACAGTTGTGGGGCCCGGGAGCGAGTGTAATACAGTTGTGGGGCCCGGGAGCGAGTGTAATACAGTTGTGGGTCCCGGGAGCGAGTGTAATACAGTTGTGGGGCCCGGGAGCGAGTGTGATACTGTTATGGGGCCCGGGAGCGAGTGTAATACAGTTGTGGGGCCCGGGAGCGAGTGTAATACAGTTGTGGGGCCCGGGAGCGAGTGTAATACAGTTGTGGGGCCCGGGAGCGAGTGTAATACAGTTGTGGGGGCCGGGAGCGGGTGTAATACAGTTGTGGGGACCGGGAGCGAGTGTAATATAGTTGTGGGGCCCGGGAGCAAGTGTAATACAGTTGTGGGGACCGGGAGCGAGTGTAATATAGTTGTGGGGCCCGGGAGTAAGTGTAATACAGTTGTGGGGCCCGGGAGCTTGTCTAATACAGTTGTGGGGCCACGGGAGCGAGTGTAATAGAGTTGTGGGGCCAGGGAGCGGGTGTAATACAGTTGTGGGGCCACGGGAGCGTGTGTAATACAGTTGTGGGGCCCGGGAGCGAGTGTAATACAGTTGTGGGGCCCGGGAGCGAGTGTAATACAGTTGTGGGGCCCGGGAGCGAGTGTAATACAGTTGTGGGGGCCGGGAGCGGGTGTAATACAGTTTACCCGCCTGGGAACGATTGTAATACAGTTGTGGGGCCCGGGAGCGTGTGTAACACAGTTGCGGGGTCGGGAGCGAATGTATTAAAATTGTGGGGCCCGGGAGCGAGTGAAATACTGTTGTGCGGCCCGGGGGCGAGTGTAATACAGTTGTGGGGCCCGGGAGCGAGTGTAATACAGTTGTGGGGCCCGGGAGCGAGTGTAATACAGTTGTGGGTCCCGGGAGCGTGTGTAATACAGTTGTGGGGCCCGGGAGCGAGTGTGATACTGTTATGGGGCCCGGGAGCGAGTGTAATACAGTTGAGGGGCCCGAGAGCGAGTGTATTACAGTTGTGGGACCCAGGAGCGAGTGTAATACAGTTGTGCGTCCCGGGAGCGACTGTAATACAGTTGTGGGGCCCGGGAGCGAGTGTAATACAGTTGTGGGGCCCGGGAGCGAGTGTAATACAGTTGTGGGGGCCGGGAGCGGGTGTAATACAGTTTACCCGCCTGGGAGCGATTGTAATACAGTTGTGGGGCCCGGGAGCGTGTGTAATACAGTTGTGGGGCCCGGGAGCGAGTGTAATACAGTTGTGGGGCCCGGGAGCGTGTGTAATACAGTTGTGGGGCCCGGGAGCGAGTGTAATACAGTTGTGGGGGCCGGGAGCGGGTGTAATACAGTTGTGGGGACCGGGAGCGAGTGTAATATAGTTGTGGGGCCCGGGAGCAAGTGTAATACAGTTGTGGGGACCGGGAGCGAGTGTAATATAGTTGTGGGGCCCGGGAGCAAGTGTAATACAGTTGTGGGGCCCGGGAGCTAGTCTAATACAGTTGTGGGGCCACGGGAGCGAGTGTAATAGAGTTGTGGGGCCAGGGAGCGGGTGTAATACAGTTGTGGGGCCACGGGAGCGTGTGTAATACAGTTGTGGGGCCCGGGAGCGAGTGTAATACAGTTGTGCGGCCCGGGAGCGAGTGTATTACATTTCTGGGGCCCGGGAGCGAGTGTAATAGAGTTGTGGGGACCGGGAGCGGGTGTAATACAGTTGTGGGGCCAGGTAGCGAGTGTAATACAGTTGTGCGGCCCGGGAGCGAGTGTAATACAGTTTATCCACCAGGGAGCGAGTGTATTACATTTCTGGGGCCCGGGAGCGAGTGTAATAGAGTTGTGGGGACCGAGAGCGGGTGTAATACAGTTGTGGGGCCAGGTAGCGAGTGTAATACAGTTGTGGGGCCCGGTAGCGAGTGTAATACAGTTGTGGGGCCCGGGAGCGAGTGTAATACAGTTGTGGGGCCCGTGAGCGTGTGTAATACAGTTGTGCGGCCCGGGAGCGAGTGTATTACAGTTGTGGGGCCCGGGAGCGAGTGTAATACAGTTGTGGGGCCCGGGAGCGAGTGTAATACAGTTGTGGGGCCCGGGAGCGAGTGTGATACTGTTATGGGGCCCGGGAGCGAGTGTAATACGGTTGTGGGGCCCGGGAGCGAGTGTAATACAGTTGAGGGGCCCGAGAGCGAGTGTATTACAGTTGTGGGACCCAGGAGCGAGTGTAATACAGCTGTGGGGCCACGGGAGCGACTGTAATACAGTTGTGGGGCCCGGGAGCGAGTGTAATACAGTTGTGGGGCCCGGGAGCGAGTGTAATACAGTTGTGGGGGCCGGGAGCGGGTGTAATACAGTTTACCCGCCTGGGAGCGATTGTAATACAGTTGTGCGGCCCGGGAGCGAGTGTATTACAGTTGTGGGGCCCGGGAGCGTGTGTAATACAGTTGTGGGGCCCGGGAGCAAGTGTAATACAGTTGTGGGGCCCGGGAGCTAGTCTAATACAGTTGTGGGGCCACGGGAGCGAGTGTAATAGAGTTGTGGGGTCAGGGAGCGGGTGTAATACAGTTGTGGGGCCACGGGAGCGTGTGTAATACAGTTGTGGGGCCCGGGAGCGAGTGTAATACAGTTGTGCGGCGCGGGAGCGAGTGTAATACAGTTTATCCACCAGGGAGCGAGTGTAATACATTTGTGGGGCCCGTGAGTTAGGTAGAGAGGTAAGGAGAAGGACTGGAAAGGTAACAATCTCAGGATTACTGTCTGTGCCACGTGACAGTGAGAGTATGAATGGAGCGAGGTGGAGGATAAATGAGTGGATGACGGACTGGTGCCGTGGGTATGGATTCAAGTTTCTGGATCATTGGGACCTCTTTTGGGGACGGTGCGACCTGTACAGAAAGGACGGGTTGCACTTGAACTCAAGGGGGACCAATATCCTTGCGCGGAGATTTGCAAAGGCTAATGGGGAGATTTTAACTAGTATGGTTGGGGGGAGGGACTCAAATTGGGAAAGCTAGCAGTCAGTGTGTGAAGCAGGGGGCAGAGAATGGTAGCACTCTGACCCAAAATGTAGGGGAGAGAGAAGAAAAAGTAAATAAACAGAGAATAAGAGAGGGTGGGTTTCTTAAATGTGTATATTTTAATGCTAGGAGCATTGTAAGAAAGGTGGGTGAGCTTAGAGCCTGGATTGACACCTGGAGGTATGATGTTGTGGCGATCAGTGAAACATGGTTGCAGGAGGGCTGTGATTGGAAACTAAATAGTCCAGGATTTCGTTGCTTCAGGTGTGATAGAATTGGAGGGGCAAGAGGTGGAGGTGTTGCATTGCTTATCAGGGAAGATATTACAGCAGTGCTTTGGCAGGATAGATTAGAGGGCTCGTCTAGGGAGGCTATTTGGGTGGAACTGAGAAATGGGAAAGGGGTAGCAACACTTATAGGGGTGTATTATAGACCGCCAAATGGGGAGCGAGAATTGGAAGAGCAAATATGTAAGGAGATCGCAGATATTAGTAGTAAGCACAAGGTAGTGATTGTGGGAGATTTCAATTTTCCACACATAGACTCGGAAACACATTCTGTAAATGGGCTGGATGGGTTGGAGTTTATAAAATGTGTGCAGGATAGTTTTTGCAGCAATACATAGAAGTACCTACTAGAGAAGGGGCGGTGTTGGACCTCCTGTTAGGAAATGAGATGGGTCAGGTGGCAGAGGTATGCGTTGGGGAACAGTTCGGGTCCAGTGATCACAATACCATCAGTTTCAATATAATTATGGAGAGGGACAGAACTGGGCCTAGGGTTGAGATTTTTGATTGGAGAAAGGCTAACTTTGATGAGATACGAAAGGATTTAAAAGGAGTAAATTGGGACAGTTTGTTTTATGGGAAAGATGTGGAAGAGAAATGGAGGACATTTAAAGGTGACATTTTAAGAGTAAAGAATCTTTATGTCCCTGTTCGGTTGAGAGGAAATAGTAAAAATTGGAAAGAGCCATGGTTTTCAAGGGAAATTGGACACTTGGTTCGGAAAAAGAGAGAGATCTACAATAATTATAGGCAGCATGGAGTAAAGGAGGTGCTTGAGGAGTATAAAGAATGTAAAAAGAATCTCAAGAAAGAAATTAGAAAAGCTAAAAGAGGATATGAGGTTGCTTTGGCAAGTAAGGTGAAAGTAAATCCTAAGGGTTTCTACACCTATATTAATAGTAAAAGGATAACGAGGGATAAAGTTGGTCCATTAGAGAGTCAGAGTGGACCGCTATCTCCAGAGCCAAAAGAGATGGGGGAGATATTGAACAATTTCTTTTCTTCGGTATTCACCAAGGAGAAGGATATTGAATTATGTGAGGTAAGTGAAACAAATAGAGTAGCTATGGAAACTATGAGGATCAAAGAAGAGGAAGCACTGATACTTTTGAGAAATACAAAAGTGGATAAGTCTCCAGGTCCGGACAGGATATTCCCTAGGACATTGATGGAAGTTAGTGTAGAAATAGCAGGGGCTATGACAGAAATATTTCAAATGTTATTAGAAACGGGAATAGTGCCGGAGGATTGGCGTACTGCGCATGTTGTTCCATTGTTTAAAAATGGGTCTAAGAGTAAACCTAGCAATTATAGACCTGTTAGTTTGACGTCAGTGGTGGGCAAATTAATGGAAAGGATACTTAGAGATAATATATATAAGCATCTGGATAAACAGGGTCTGAGTAGGAACAGTCAACATGGATTTGTGCCTGGAAGGTCATGTTTGACTAATCTTCTTGAATTACTCGGGAAATTGATGAGGGTAAAGCAGTGGATGTTGTATACATGGACTTCAGTAAGGCCTTTGACAAGGTTCCTCACGGAAGGTTGGTTAACAAGGTTCAATGGTTAGGGATTAATGGAGGAGTAGCAAGATGGATTCAACAGTGGCTGAATGGGAGATGCCAGAGAGTAATGGTGGATGGTTGTTTGTCAGGTTGGAGACCAGTGACTAGTGGGGTGCCACAGGGATCTGTGTTGGGTCCACTGTTGTTTGTCAAGTACATCAATGATCTGGATGATGGTGTGGTAAATTGGATTAGTAAGTATGCAGATGATACTAAGATAGGTGGGGTTGTGGATAATGAAGTAGATTTTCAAAGTCTACAGAGAGATTTATGCCAGTTGGGAAAGTGGGCTGATAGATGGCAGATGGAGTTTAATGCTGATAAGTGTGAGGTGCTACATCTTGACAGGACAAATCAAAATCGGACGTACATGGTAAATGGTAGGGAATTGAAGAATGCAGGTGAACAGAGGGATCCGGGAATGACTGTGCACAGTTCGCTGAAAGTGGAATCTCACGTAGATAGGGTGGTAAAGAAAGATTTTTGTGTGCTGGCCTTTATAAATCAAAGCATTGAGTATAGAGGTTGGGATGTAATGTTAAAATTGTACAAGGCATTGGTGAGGCCAATTTTGGAGTATGGTGTACAATTTTGGTCGCCTAATTATAGGAAGGATGTCAACAAAATAGAGAGCGTGCAGAGGAGATTTACTAGAGTGTTGCCTGGGTTTCAGCAACTAAGTTACAGAGAAAGGTTGAACAAGTTAGGGCTTTATTCTTTGGAGCGCAGAAGGTTAAGGGGAGACTTGATAGAGGTCTTTAAAATGATGAGAGGGATAGACAGAGTTGACGTGGATAAGCTATTCCCACTGAGAGTAGGGAAGATTCAAACAAGGGGACATGAGTTGAGAATTAAGGGACAGAAGTTTAGGGGTAACATGAGGGGGAACTTCTTTATCCAGAGAGTGGTGGCTGTGTGAAACGAGCTTCCAGTGAAGGTGGTGGAGGCAGGTTCGTTTTTATAATTTAAAAATAAATTGGATAGTTATATGGACGGGAAAGGTATGGAGGGTTATGGTCTGAATGCAGGTGTATGGGACTAGGGGAGAATAGTAAGATTAAACGAGAACTTACCAGTTTGAAGTTTGATCTGTATTTTATGAGGAGTTACGATGAGGGATTACGTGAAGAAGCCCGCTCAGGGCGCAGGCGCGGCATGCTTCCAAGCAGCGGCGTGGAATCACAGACAGACACGTATTTGAAGTAACATAGTAAAGAATAAAGAGACATCAATTATCAGTTTGATCCATGTAATGAGGGCGGGAGCGGAGGGCACGCAATGCCTCATCGTAACTCCTCATAAAATACAGATCAAACTTCAAACTGGTAAGTTCTCGTTTAATCTTACTATTTTACTTCGGAGTCACGTGAGTGACTTCGTGAAGATTTCAAAGCTCTGTGATTTCAAACCGTGTAACAGTTTTACTCACTCACTACCGAAAGCTCTTGAGGAAGGAAGTGTTATTGTAATCAACCAATGAATCTGTTTTGAAAACAAAACGGTATTTATTAACAACAACAAAACAAAATAGCTCCCCCGGGCTTTAAATTAAATATTTGCAGTTTCTAAAATTCTGGCTGCAAATACATCAGGTTTCACCAGCGGCTTATGATAAAATGTTCGGAATGTGGATTCCCTTGACCATCCTGCTTTGTTGAGGATAATGTCAATAGGCACATCCATCCTTGCTGCCGATGATGTGGATGCTGCCCTGGTGGAATGAGATTTAAATACATTAATGTTTATCCCAGCAGCTTCCAATACCTGTTTTAACCATCTTGAAATGGTCTGGCTTGTTACCCTGCCATGTGGCTTTTTGTGGCTGACCCATAAGGCTCTCTCACTTCCTCGGATATTATGGGTTGTGTCAATGTAAATGTTTATGTGGGTCACCACACACAATCGTGGCTCTGGTGGGTAAGCCCGGAATGCCACTAGCGTGTTGGATGTTCCTGGCCTGGATTGCTTTATCAGACCTTGTATTGTGAAGGTTATCTGATCTGACGTTGTTTCCATGCTGTCCAGTCGAAGTTTATGTAAAGACTGGACCCTCTGAGCAGATACTAAAGCCATCAGCATGAGCGTTTTTAAAGTCAATTGCTCTAAACTGAGAGATCTTGCTGGTGGTCTGTCCCGAAGGTATGCGAGCACAATACTGACATCCCAAATTTGGGTATATCTAGGTTTGGGGGGCTTGCTGTTAAATATGCCCCTCATTAGTTTGACCACCAGCGGATGGGACCCCATGGGCTGATGTCCTGCAGGTTTGAGGTAGTTGGAGAGTGCACTACGTGCCGTGTTGATGGCACTGTAGCTCATATCTTCACGATGATGTAAATCGGCCAGGAACTCTAGAACATTCGCTACTGTGGCTGTTTCGTAAGCAGTCCCCGTTTCCTGGCAGCACCTCTCCCATTTCCTGATGTTGGTTAGGTACTGCCTCTTTGTAGCTGTTCTCAGGGATGCTGACATGGTGGTGGTGGTTTGTTGCGATAACCCCAGGTCCAGGTAAGGTCGGTCTAGAATCTGCAACCCAGGAGATTGATGTCTTGATGGCATGGGTGGCTGATGCCTGATACTGGGTGAGTCAGTAACCCTGGATGACTGGGGAACACCATAGGTGCTTCCACCACCATGTCATGGAGTATTGGGAACCATGGCTGTGTAGGCCAGTCGGGCACTACCAAAATTCCAGATGCTGAATCCATCTGGATTTTTCGAAGTACCCGACTGATGAGGCAGAAGGGAGGAAAGGCATAGAAAACAAACTTTCCCCAATCCAGCGTGAATGCATCTACCGCTGCTGCCTCCGGATCTGGTTCCCACGCGACATAGATAGGTAGTTGGTGATTCAGTCTTGATGCAAATAAATCTATATCTGGCTTCCCATATTGCTTTACAATTTTAGCGAATGTTTTAGGATTTAACATCCATTCGATGTTGTAATTGAATTTACGTGACCTGGTGTCCGCCACTGTGTTTAGCTTACCTGGTAGATAGGTAGCTGAAAGCCAAATATGTCTTTCGACACACCATTGCCAAATCGTATTGAAAAATTTGTCGCATGATAAAGATTTTATGCCGCCCATATGGTTAATGTAAGCCACCACCGTTGTATTATCTATTTGTAATCTAACATGCAAGTGACGCATATTGGATGCATATGCTTTCAAACCATAAAAGGCGCCCAACATTTCCAAAGAATTAATGCCCAGTGTAGATAGTAATGATGATTCTAAGTTAGTCCATCTACCACCTGTGCTGGATATGGAGTTAGTTGCTCCCCAGCCTTGAGCACTAGCATCTGTTTGGAGTACTAAAGTAGCATTAGTAATAACAATAGGACTATAACTGTGCCAAATATTTTGTATCCACCACTGTAGCTCTGATATTGCTTCAGGGGGTAAAGTCATGACTCGGTCATAATGTCCTCTGTGTTGTTTTAGTGCCTTTATCTTTGCTCTTTGTAAATTTTGATAGTGCAAAGGTCCAAATTGGATAGCTGGAAATGCTGCTACCATTTTGCCAATTACTGCTGCCACTTGTCGAATAGTTGGTCTTTTGTTTATCTTTAAGTTATTACATGATTGTACCAATGCAATCATCTTTCCCCTTGGCAGGGTAATAGTCATTTGGACTGAGTTAATTGTGAAACCCAGATAGTCCATAATTGTGGATGGATTTAACTTGGATTTATCTGGATGT
>JAWMAR010002965.1:42500-44553 GCA_036785375.1 Leucoraja ocellata
CAGATTTTCCTTCTTAACATGTGACCGCTGTATCTCTATATTAAAATTGTCTCTTTTTATCAACAGGAAATAGGCATCAAGAGGCAGCGAGCAGCAGAACACAACAAGACGCAACAAGACACAAGTAAAAACGTAATAAATCTTTTCTTTAAAATTTAAGTTGTTCTTATATTTTAAGAGTCATTCACATTTTAAACTTTAATAAAACCTTTTTGCACTTTTAATGCTGTGTGTTCTTCATCACAATAGAAACTAATAGGCAGGAATGGCTGCTCTGTGGGAGAGCCACTAAGAGTGCATGAGGGGGGGGGGGGTTGTGGGGAGATGCACTGAATGTGTGGGTGGGAGGGGAATGGCAAGGAGCAGAGTGGGGGGCGGGGGGGTTGAAGGTAGCTGGAGTGACTGAGTGAACTGCCAGCGTACCAGGCGTGAGCGACTGCACTGCCAGCCCACCAGCTGTAAGTGACTGAACTGCCAGCCCAATAATCCATTCAGTCCACCCTCTTCCCCCTTCTCTCTTACAGTCTGTCGCCTGTTTTGGGCAGAATTTCTGTCAGTTTCTCAGCTGCCAGCCTGCCAGGTCCGAGTGATTATACTGCCAGGCGCAGTGACTGAGCTGCTGGCCCAAAAATCCATTTGGCCCACTAACTCCATACTAGCCCTCTGGAAACCAGTACCTTCGGCCCACAACACTCATACTAGCGCAACAGAAATCCCCCTCCCCCCCCCCCCCCCCCCCCCACTGACCAGTAATACTGGAATTGGTGGAGAGGTGGAATATTGTGTAAGGTGTCCAGCCCTCCCGTGTGATGCTTGGACCCAACGGGTCCCACTTAGTCTAGTACAAATTATAACGTTAGGTCTTTTATTAAGTAAAGATTAATTTGACTTCTTTGGGTTTGGGTTCTGAAGCTTTGTAATTCTGTGCTGTAGATGAGCTGGGTGATCAGGAAATTGGAGGCCAGCATTCAAACTGCATTCAAGCTGCTTCCTGTTGTGCCCAAGCAAAATATATTGACAATTGTGGGAGAGGATGTGTTTCCTGAGAAGGCGCTGGCTTCTGTCAACAGAAGCCTTGAGAGGACGTGTTTCCTTGGAGTTGGGTCTCTGTAAACATGAACTTCTGTGGGTAATTGATACAAATCCTTACATTGTTTAAGAAGTTACTGCAGATGATAGACCTTTGACTAAGTTACTGTTGTTTGGGGGTTTGTAACTAAAGTTTGCGATCGATATAACCATAGCATGAGAAGTATTGTGTAAGTGACAAGAATGCTTTGAATGGGTATACTCTGTGATTGATGTGTTAGACATCATTGCTCCAACTGTGTCTAAACATGTGACTACGTTTCCAAAATAAAAAAGATGCTGTATGTCGTGTTCATTAGAGGAGGGTTAAGTATGTGTCGCATACTTGACTTTGTATCCCCTGCCACTCTCGCCAGCTAAATGATCCGTAAAGCTTGTGTTGGTTGATCTAACATATTGTGAGTATACTGTTTTAAGAAATGAACCGTAACAGTTCTGTACTTCTCCCAACATGGGGAACATGTTTCCTGCCTCCACCCTGTCCAATCCCACACTCATTTTATACGATTCTATAAGATTCCCACACATCCTTGTGAATTCCAGTGAATACAAACCCAGTCGACCCAGTCTTTCAACATATGTCAGTCACGCCATCCCAGGAATTAACCTTATGAGAGTATGCTGCATTGGCAAGAATGTCCTTCCTCAAATTTAGGAACCAAAACTGCACACAATTCTCCAGGTGTGGTGTCACTAGGACCATGTACAACAGCAGTAGGATCTCCTTGCTCCTAAACTCCTACTCCTCTCGCTATAAAAGCCAACTATAAATTAGCTTTCTTCAGTGCCTGCTGTACCTGAATGCTTACTTTCAGTGTTCAAGAAGGAACTGCAGATGCTGGAAAATCGAAAGGTACACAAAAATGCTGGAGAAACTGGAGTGCAGCAGATTCTATGGAGCGAAGGAAATGGGCAACTTTTCGGGCCGAAACCCTTCTTCAGACTGATTGGGGGTGGCGGGGAG
>JAWMAR010002965.1:44753-47253 GCA_036785375.1 Leucoraja ocellata
GCAAAGGTAACAATCTCAGGATTACTGCTGTGCCACGCGACAGTGAGAGTAGGAATGGAGCGAGTGGAGCATAAATGCGTGGATGATGGACTGGTTCAGTGGGTATGGATTCAAGTTTCTGGATTATTGGGACCTCTTTTGGGGAAGGTGCGACCTGTACAGAAAGGACGGGTTGCACTTGAACTCGAGGGGGACCAATATCCTTGCGGGGAGATTTGCAAAGGCTACTGGGGAGAATTTAAACTAGTATGGTAGGGGGGAGGGACTCAAATTGGAAAGCTAGCAGTAAGTGTGCGAGGCAGGAGGCAGAGCATGGTAGCACTCTGACCCAGAATGTAGGGAGAGGAGAAAAAAGACAATAAACATAGAATAAGAGAGCGTGGGTTTCTTAAATGCATATACTTTAATGCTAGGAGCATTATAAGAAATATGGATGTACCTAGAGCCTGGATTGACACCTGGAAGTATGATGTTTGGCGATCAGTGAAACATGGTTGCAGGAGGGCTGAGATTGGAAACGAAATATTCCAGGATTTCGTTGCTTCAGGTGTGATAGAATTGGGGGGGGGGGGGGGGGGGGGCAAGAGGTGGAGGTGTTGCATTGCTTATCAGGGAAGATATTACTGCAGTGCTTTGGCGGGATAGATTAGAGGGCTCGTCTAGGGAGGCTATTTGGCAGGAACTGAGAAATGGGGAAAGGGGTAGTAACACTTATAGGGGTGTATTATATACCGCCAAATGGGGAGCGAGAATTGGAAGAGCAAATATGTAAGCAGATTGCAGATAATAGTAGTAAGCACAAGGTAGTGTTTGTGGGAGATTTCAATTTTCCACACATAGACTGGGAAACATATTCTGTAAATGGGCTGATGGGTTGGAGTTTGTAAAATGTGTGCAGGATAGTTTTTTTGCAGCAATACATAGCAGTACCTACTAGAGAAGGAGCAGTGCTGGACCTCCTGTTAGGAAATGAGACGGGACAGATGGCGGAGGTATGCGTTGGGGAGCACTTCGGCGTCCAGTGATCACAATACCATTAGTTTCAATATAATTATGGAGAGGGTCAGAACTGGACCTAGGGTTGAGATTTTTGATTGGAGAAAGGCTAACTTTGAGGAGATGGCGAAAGGATTTAAAATGAGTCAATTGGGACAGTTTGTTTTATGGAAAAGATGTGAAGAGAAATGGAGGACATTTAAAGGTGAGATTTTAAGAGTACAGAATCTTTATGTCCCTGTTCGGTTGAAAGGAAATAGTAAAAATTGGAAGAGCCATGGTTTTCAAGGGGAATTGGACACTTGGTTCGGAAAAAGAGAGATCAACAATAATTATAGGCAGCATGGAGTAAATGAGGTGCTTGAGCAGTATAAAGAATGTAAAATGAATCTCAAGAAAGAAATTAGAAAAGCTAAAAGAAGATATGAGGTTGCGTTGGCAAGTAAGGTAAAAAATAAATCCTAAGGGTTTCTACAGCTATATTAATCGCAAAAGAATAACGAGGGATAACGTTGGTCCATTAGAGAGTCAGAGTGGACAGCTATCTGCAGAGCCAAAAGAGATGGGGGAGATATTGAACAGTTTTCTTTCTTCGGTATTCACCAAAGAGAAGGATATTGAATTATGTGAGGTAAGGGAAACAAGTAGAGTAGCTATGCAAACTATGAGGATCAAAGAAGAGGCAGTACTGACACTTTTGAGAAATATAAAAGTGGATAAGTCTCCAGGTCCGGACAAGATATTCCCTAGGACATTGAGGGAATTTAGTGTAGAAATAGCAGGGGCTATGTCAGAAATATTTCAAATGTCATTAGAAACGGGAATAGTGCCGGAGGATTGAGTACTGCGCATGTTGTTCCATTGTTTAAAAAGGGGTCTAAGAGTGAACCTAGCAATTATAGACCTGTTAGTTTGACGTTAGTGGTGGGGACAATTAATGGAAAGGATACTTAGAGATAATATATATAAGCATCTGGATAAACAGGGGTCTGATTAGGAACAGTCAACATGGATTTGTGCCTGGAAGGTCATGTTTGTCCAATCTTCTTGAATTTTTTGAAGAGGTTACTCGGGAAATTGATGAGGATAAAGCAGTGGATGTTGTATACATGGACTCAGTAAGGCCTTTGACAAGGTTCCTCACGGAAGGTTGGTTAAGAAGGTTCAATGGTTGGGGATTAATGGAGGAGTAGCAAGATGGATTCAACAGTGGCTGAATGGGAGATGCCAGAGAGTAATTGTGGATGGATGTTTGTCAGGTTGGAGGCCAGTGACTAGTGGGGTGCCACAGGGATCTGTGTTGGGGTCCACTGTTGTTTGCCATGTGCATCAATGATCTGAATGATGGTGGGGTAAATTGGATTAGTAAGTATGCAGTTGATACTAAGATAGGTGGGGTTTGTGGATAATGAAGTAGATTTTCAAAGTCTACAGAGATAAGTATGCCAGTTGGAAGAGTGGGCTGAAAGATGGCAGATGGAGTTTAATGCTGATAAGTGTGAGG
>JAWMAR010002965.1:49753-72097 GCA_036785375.1 Leucoraja ocellata
GACCGGATGTATTCTCATGTTCCACACGGCCTGATGGACACGGAGCAGACGCGGCGCCCGTTAATCCCGGGAACGGGCCGGGAACTGCAGGGGCGGAGTCATTGTCAGTCACACAACCTCACGGTGACCCGCCGGGAAAATTGTAACGTCCATGGAGGTGATCGCGGGGAATAGATCGGGTAGATGCACCGAGTCTAGAGAGGAGGGGGTTGAGGCAGGGGACTATCCCAACATTCATGAAACAGTTATACAGGTCCATGGGATATGTCGGGTTTAGAGGGATGAGGGCCCGGTTTAGAGGGATGAGGGCCAAAGGCCGGCAGGTGGGACATGATCCCAACACCGGCTTTTTCCGGGAAAGTCTCCGTTGCCGGTTTATCGCGGGATAATCCCGGCATGTTGGTCGGTGTGGGCAAGTTTGGCCGAAGGGCCATTCCCCCGCCATTTTATGGGATCCCAATTTCCCGCTGTTCACCGCAAGGTTGTGTGACCGACAAGTCATGTAGCGCAGTCGGCATTTTCGGGATAAATCTCGCCAAACAACCGGAGCTGCCAGCGGCGGCGGCGGGTCCCGGGGCCGAGCATAGACTGACCGTGGGGCCGGCTGGGAGCACAGTCTGATCTCCGGTGCGTTGACGGACGCCGGTCTGGGCGGCAGGGACGTGTCGCAGCCCAGACTGACCGCCGGGACCACACGCCGCCCGCACCCACCCTGGCCGGACCTACACCGACCGGAACCGTCTCCACCTTTGCCCCGTCCCGACGGCCAGTCTGTGCTGTAACCGCGTCCCGACGGACAGTCTGGACCCCCAGCCCGCCTGGACCCTCTGCTGCGCTGGTTCTGTGCAGCGGTCCTGAGTCTCCCTAGCGAGGAGGGCGGTCAGTCGCTGGTCTACACCTGCACCGGGCTGGCGGCTCTCCGCCTCAGGACCATGCAGAGATACCTGTACTCAGGGCATCCTCCCAGGCGGCACGTGCTGGCCACGCACTCTGTCCAGGTTGGGTTGGTCTGAGCATTGGTCCAGCTGGCCATCCGCGATTCACGGCGCCAGGCGGAAGAGGGCTCTGCCAGAGCAGGCTGCTTGCTCCTTTTCCGGGGTTACGTCCGAGCCCGGGCGGTACTTGAGATGCACCGCGCGCTGTCCACGGGCTCCCGGGGGATTTCCGGGACCGCTGGGCACCGCGTGGGATGGAAATCATCCTCGATGGGGTTTGTAATATATTTGTATAGGAGTGTATTACGGATATTTGTTTGACGTGTGTTATGGTGGTGGGTGTCGTTTCGTTTTATATTGTACTGTAAATATTATTTTTAATAATGGATTAAATTATTTTTGGTTATAAATAAAAATAATAAAAACAAAGGGACTCGGGTGGGAGCGCTGGACCCTCAGGGGGTTTGTTGTAGAGGGGTCTAGTCAGCTGGCTGAGTTGGTGCCCGTCACCCTGCCGCTTAAACACGCGGCGGGACCGGTATGGATTTATACAGATCCATGGTTAGTGGTGAATGGGTGGCTGTCTGAATGCCCCGCTGGCAAAGCCGGAATTGGGAAATACACGGCCTCCCCCCTGTGGGGTCGCCACTACTGGGAGCATATACGGGAACAGACTCGCCACCGCGTGATTACGGTCTACAACGTAGATGCCCGCACTGCACGGGATACTGAGGAGGCAATACATCATGCTGCTGTCGATAGGGCAGCCCAGACTATGTACATCACGGAGCGGCCCGTCGATGAATGAGAGCCCCTCGCTGTCTGGACGCATCAGAAGAGCGGGCATCTAGGGTTGGGTGGCGCTAGGAAATGGGCCGAAGCACGAGAGGTGGCACTAACGCACGATGAAGCGAACACAGTGGTTACTAACTGCAAGGTTTTCCAACCCATAAAGCCCCGAGGATGCCCAATAGGTCCATGGGGACAAATTAGGCGTGGCACCGGGCCGGCTAAAATGTGGTACATTGATATATCGGGACACCCACAACAAAATAAGAATAAATATGTATTAACCATGGTGGATCCTATTGAGGAATATTGATGGTGTAATCCCTGCAGCCACGCCGATCAGGACAGCACAGTAAAAGGATTGCAGCAAAGATCCTCTGTGTATAGGATCCCATGGGAAATATAGTCGGTCGACGACTCCCACGTTGCGGGGTCCCGTGTCCAGGAATGGGCTGTGGAATCTGACATTGTATGTGTTTTCCACATCCCGTTTTACTCACAGGCTGCTGGACTTATTTAACGCATGAATGGACAACTGAAGCAGCAAATAAAGTTGCTGACAGCGCCGCGCACCCTCTAGTGGTGGTTGGGAGTCCTGCAACCAGCCGTCAGCAACATGAACTCTCGGCCCTTGAGCCAAGGAGGATCGCCTATGTGGCGGCACTTGACAGTGTCGGACCCTCCAAACACTGAGGAAGTGGAATTGGTGGAGGAAGAATCAGGAAAGGTCTGGGTACAGTATTCCCAAATGCCGCCGGAAAATGCGGGAGATTGTGGGGCGGACCGGATAATAGGCGATGGGGTACGTTGCCGGGGGAACAGCGGGTGGTTTGTTTAAACACCTAGAGACTAACTAAAACACAGTGAGTGTGGTGCTCCCCCCCCCCCCCCCCCGCCACCCCATTACAAGGCAACAACTGACCGATACGCTGCAGGCCCACGTGCCCAGTGACGAGTATCACCAGGACTGAACGGTCCGGCACCAGGTACCAGTGGAACACACATGACCCAAGTGCCTTGGACCCAAGGACATCGGCTCCATCACTGTTGTATTGGGCGCTGTGATTGTCGGGAAGGACATGGGTGAATTATTATTGGTTTACTGTTGCTTGCCCGCTTGTGGTGTTCGGGGGGAATGTGGACACCTCGGCCTACATTCATGAATCTCCTGTTCCAAACTCGTTTCTCACCCTCAGCTATAAATTCGCCCAACGGCTCAATGTCTCAGCGTGCTGGCTGTGTACACGCATCCAGTACCACAGTGGGGACATCCCATTGTGGGCAGTCCCCTTAAATCATAGCGAACAATTGTCCGCCTTGTCTTTTTGTAGCGAGACCAGGAGTGGTGCGGCTAAGAACTGCCACCAATCCACCTTTGATTGCCAGTGTCACTGCATTGACGGGTGGTACATTCAGCCATTCAACCACATTCGAGCTTCCGCCTAACTGGTGCCGACGAGTCCAGTAATAGTCCCTGCCATTGCAACTTTGAGGGGCCGGGCCCTTCCCTGGGTAACAGTATCTGTACGACATACACCAGGGCGGCTCCCCCACACCCCTTTAATGGAACCTACTGGGTGTGTGGCCTGTGGGCCTACTCCTGGCTCCCGGGAATGCCCGGGGTGCACTTCGGGACATGGGAGAGACCAATGCCCTGGACGGGCTGCTGTTACCTGGCATATGTGGCACCCCACCTGAGACACTTGCCATCCTTACCCACATACCCCCGCCAAGGACATGTGTAACGGGCTATTACGGAGGCCGAGTGGTTCTGGGCCGTTGCATTTCCTCCTATGATATTGCGATGCTGACACGGGAAATGATTAACATGGCTTCAGCTATGGAAGAAATAGCCAACGAGACGGCAGACACCATGAGTGGGGAAAATTAGGTAATCCAAGAACTAATAGCTGAAGTATTCGCACCGTAGCCCGACAGAACCGCATGGCCATAGATTTCACCCTAGCTGAGAAAGAGGGCACTCGAGCTTTGATCGGGCGGGAAAAATCACCAACCTCGTTGCCCACATCCAGGAATCCAGGAGTAGTGGCGTTTCGGGATGGTTGGACGCTGATAGACAAGTTGTGCATTGGGGACTGACCATTGGGCTGAATGTAACGGCAAACCGCCTGCGGGCCAGGTGTGACGGTAACCAGACTGGGGTTCGTTCAAGTGGGGAAATGTTATACGAGAATCTTGTCCAAACACTCTGTATTCCAATAGTGCTGTGGCCATAGCGCTATGTGTAAAGCCCACAGCGCTATATATAAAGTCCACAGCGCTACGTTTAAAGCCCATAGCGCTGTAGCGGGTTGCTCTAAGTTTAGAACTATAGCGCTGCAGCCGGTAGCTCTTCGTTTAAAACCCCACGCGCAGAGCTGACAACGCTCTGTTTAAACCTTTACTCACCAAGTCTGCAGCTGATAGCGCTGTGTATATTATACCGTGTGCGCCGTCTGCGGTTGTCTCGGATGCAGTCCCCTGCCATTGGTTGTAATTTGAATTTGGGAGCAGCGCTATTGGCCATGACGACTGGTTTCTGCCGGTATAACTGCAGGCGAGGGTAACCCATGAGGTCTTTATTGACGGAAGGAGTCACCGACGGGCTGGGTTGTGGTCAGCGCCTCGGACGGAGGCAGAGAGAGAGGGAGGTGTACTGTTGTAAGCCGGACCCCGCGCAAACCGAGATAAGTTTTGTTTGTGTTCTATCTCGTGCCAATAAACATTGTTTGTAACTTAGGGGACGAGTGTGGCTTTTTTTGTTCTACTAGTCAGATCTTTGAACGTGTTTCCTTGTAACATCTCCACATTTGGAAACTAGTCTCCGCCTTTATTCCTATCCCAAAATGCACGACTCTACACTTTGCTACAGTATATTCCATCTGCCACTTCTCTGCCCACTCACCCAATCTGTGCGGGGCCTTTTGCTGAGTTCCTTCTTTCTCTATTATACCTGGCCCCTCCACCTAGTGTCAGATTCAGATTCAGATTCAATTTTAATTGTCATTGTCAGTGTACAGTACAGAGACAACGAAATGCATTTAGCATCTCCCTTGAAGAGCGACATAGCAAACGATTTGAATTAAAAAAATAATAATAAGTGTCCGGGGGGGGGGGGGGGGTGATTGGCAGTCACCGAGGTACGTTGTTTAGTAGAGTGACAGCCGCCGGAAAGAAGCTGTTCCTCGACCTGCTGGTTCGGCAACGGAGAGACCTGTAGCGCCTCCCGGATGGTAGGAGGGTAAACAGTCCATGGTTGGGGTGAGAGCATTCCTTGGCGATGCTGAGCGCCCTCCGCAGACAGCGCTTGCTTTGGACAGACTCAATGGAGGGGAGCGTGGAACCGGTGATGCGTTGGGCAATTTTCACCACCCTCTGCAATGCCTTCCGGTCGGAGACAGAGCAGTTGCCATACCATACTGTGATGCAGTTGGTAAGGATGCTCTCGATGGTGCAGCGGTAGAGGTTCACCAGGATTTGAGGAGACAGATGGACCTTCTTCAGTCTACTCAGGAAGAAGAGACGCTGATGAGACTTCTTGTCCTATCATCCATCCACAAACTTGGCCACAACGCCTTCATTTTCTGTGGCATTAACGCCGGTGGTGATGAAGTGCTTTGAGAGGCTGATCATGGAGCAAATCAACTCCTACCTCGACACAAACCTGGACCCACTGCAGTTCGCTTACCGCAACAACAGATCAACGGTGGATGCGATCTCGTTGGCCCTGCATTCCGCTCTGGACCAATTTTATATGTCAGGCTGTTATTCATCGATTACAGCTCGGCATTTAACACAATCATCCCCTCCAAGCTGGTTACCAAACTCGCAGAACTGGGTCTCTGCGCATCCCTCTGCAATTGGATCCTCGACTTCCTCATACACAGAGAACAGTCTGTTCGTATTAGTGGAAATGTGTCAGCCTCGATAACAATCAGCACGGGAGCACCTCAAGGCGGCGTGCTCAGCCCCCTGCTGTACTCACTCTATAGTCATGACTGCGTAGCCAGTCACAGTGCGAACTCCATCATCTAGTTCGCTGACCAAACCACTGTTGTGGAGAGGCCCGGGGAGCCGTTGGTGCGAGGAGGAGTTACCTGGAGCTGTGAGTATTAAAACAGCGCGGTGTTTGCTTCTACAGAGACCCGGGGAGCCGTTGGTGAGAGGAGGACTTACCTGGAGCTGTGAGTATAAAAACAGCGCGGGGTTTGCTTCTACAGAGGCCAGGGGAGCCGTTGGTGAGAGGAGGTGTTACCTGGAGCTGTGAGTATAAAAACAGCGCGGGGCTTGCTTCTACAGAGGCCAGGGGAGCCGTTGGTGAGAGGAGGACTTACCTGGAGCTGTTAGTTACCCAAACCTGCAACGTCCCATTGCACTTCCAGAGAAGGAGTCTGATCGAAGCCTCTGATTGGTGGAAGAGGACCAGAGGAAGCAGCTGATTGGCTTGTATCCCGGGTAAGGCTTTATTGTATCCGGGATAAGGGGGAGAATGAGGGCAGTTTACTGTTCTGGATGTGAGATGTGGGAGGTCATGGAGTCGGAGTGCTCTCCAGACGTCCACATCTGCGCAAGGTGCGGCGAGATGGGGCTCATAAGGGACCGTGTTAGGAACCTGGAACAGCAACTCGATGACCTCTGTCTGCTCAGGGAGAGCGAGGAGGTCATAGAAAGGAGTTACATGGAGGCGGTCACTCCAAGACCACGGGAGACAGAAAACTGGGTCACAGTTAGGAAGGGCAACGGGCAGAGGCAGGGACTGGTGAGTACCCCGGTGGCTGTAACCTTGAAAATAAGTACTCATGCTTGAGTAAGGTTGGGGGAGACAGCCTACATGGGGGCAGCGACAGCGGCCGGGCCTCTGGCATAAAGACCAGTCCTGTTGCTCAGAAGGGTAAGGAAAAGAAGAGGAGGACAATTGTAATAGGGGACTCTATAGTCAGGGGGTCGGATAGGCGATTCTGTGGATGTAGACAGGAGACCCGGATGGTAGTTTGCCTCCCTGGTGCCAGGGTCAGGGATGTGTCTGAACGGGTCCAAGAAATCCTGAAATGGGAGGGAGTGGAGCCTGAGGTTGTGGTACATATAGGTACCAACAACATAGGTAAAAAAAGAGAAGAGGTCCTGAAAGAAGAATTTAGGGAGTTAGGTAGAGAGTTAAGGAGAAGGACGGCAAAGGTAACAATCTCAGGATTACTGCCTGTGCCACGCGACAGTGAGAGTAGGAATGGAGCGAGGTGGAGCATAAATGCGTGGATGATGGACTGGTTCAGTGGGTATGGATTCAAGTTTCTGGATTATTGGGACCTCTTTTGGGGAAGGTGCGACCTGTACAGAAAGGACGGGTTGCACTTGAACTCGAGGGGGACCAATATCCTTGCGGGGAGATTTGCAAAGGCTACTGGGGAGAATTTAAACTAGTATGGTAGGGGGGAGGGACTCAAATTGGAAAGCTAGCAGTAAGTGTGCGAGGCAGGAGGCAGAGCATGGTAGCACTCTGACCCAGAATGTAGGGGAGAGAGAAGAAAAAGACAATAAACATAGAATAAGAGAGCGTGGGTTTCTTAAATGCATATACTTTAATGCTAGGAGCATTATAAGAAATATGGATGTACCTAGAGCCTGGATTGACACCTGGAAGTATGATGTTGTGGCGATCAGTGAAACATGGTTGCAGGAGGGCTGAGATTGGAAACGAAATATTCCAGGATTTCGTTGCTTCAGGTGTGATAGAATTGGGGGGGGGGGGGGGGGGGCAAGAGGTGGAGGTGTTGCATTGCTTATCAGGGAAGATATTACTGCAGTGCTTTGGCGGGATAGATTAGAGGGCTCGTCTAGGGAGGCTATTTGGCAGGAACTGAGAAATGGGAAAGGGGTAGTAACACTTATAGGGGTGTATTATATACCGCCAAATGGGGAGCGAGAATTGGAAGAGCAAATATGTAAGCAGATTGCAGATATTAGTAGTAAGCACAAGGTAGTGTTTGTGGGAGATTTCAATTTTCCACACATAGACTGGGAAACATATTCTGTAAATGGGCTGGATGGGTTGGAGTTTGTAAAATGTGTGCAGGATAGTTTTTTGCAGCAATACATAGCAGTACCTACTAGAGAAGGAGCAGTGCTGGACCTCCTGTTAGGAAATGAGACGGGACAGATGGCGGAGGTATGCGTTGGGGAGCACTTCGGGTCCAGTGATCACAATACCATTAGTTTCAATATAATTATGGAGAGGGTCAGAACTGGACCTAGGGTTGAGATTTTTGATTGGAGAAAGGCTAACTTTGAGGAGATGCGAAAGGATTTAAAATGAGTCAATTGGGACAGTTTGTTTTATGGAAAAGATGTGGAAGAGAAATGGAGGACATTTAAAGGTGAGATTTTAAGAGTACAGAATCTTTATGTCCCTGTTCGGTTGAAAGGAAATAGTAAAAATTGGAAAGAGCCATGGTTTTCAAGGGGAATTGGACACTTGGTTCGGAAAAAGAGAGATCAACAATAATTATAGGCAGCATGGAGTAAATGAGGTGCTTGAGCAGTATAAAGAATGTAAAATGAATCTCAAGAAAGAAATTAGAAAAGCTAAAAGAAGATATGAGGTTGCGTTGGCAAGTAAGGTAAAAAATAAATCCTAAGGGTTTCTACAGCTATATTAATCGCAAAAGAATAACGAGGGATAACGTTGGTCCATTAGAGAGTCAGAGTGGACAGCTATCTGCAGAGCCAAAAGAGATGGGGGAGATATTGAACAGTTTCTTTTCTTCGGTATTCACCAAAGAGAAGGATATTGAATTATGTGAGGTAAGGGAAACAAGTAGAGTAGCTATGCAAACTATGAGGATCAAAGAAGAGGCAGTACTGACACTTTTGAGAAATATAAAAGTGGATAAGTCTCCAGGTCCGGACAAGATATTCCCTAGGACATTGAGGGAATTTAGTGTAGAAATAGCAGGGGCTATGTCAGAAATATTTCAAATGTCATTAGAAACGGGAATAGTGCCGGAGGATTGAGTACTGCGCATGTTGTTCCATTGTTTAAAAAGGGGTCTAAGAGTGAACCTAGCAATTATAGACCTGTTAGTTTGACGTTAGTGGTGGGACAATTAATGGAAAGGATACTTAGAGATAATATATATAAGCATCTGGATAAACAGGGTCTGATTAGGAACAGTCAACATGGATTTGTGCCTGGAAGGTCATGTTTGTCCAATCTTCTTGAATTTTTTGAAGAGGTTACTCGGGAAATTGATGAGGGTAAAGCAGTGGATGTTGTATACATGGACTCAGTAAGGCCTTTGACAAGGTTCCTCACGGAAGGTTGGTTAAGAAGGTTCAATGGTTGGGGATTAATGGAGGAGTAGCAAGATGGATTCAACAGTGGCTGAATGGGAGATGCCAGAGAGTAATTGTGGATGGATGTTTGTCAGGTTGGAGGCCAGTGACTAGTGGGGTGCCACAGGGATCTGTGTTGGGTCCACTGTTGTTTGCCATGTGCATCAATGATCTGAATGATGGTGGGGTAAATTGGATTAGTAAGTATGCAGTTGATACTAAGATAGGTGGGGTTGTGGATAATGAAGTAGATTTTCAAAGTCTACAGAGATAAGTATGCCAGTTGGAAGAGTGGGCTGAAAGATGGCAGATGGAGTTTAATGCTGATAAGTGTGAGGTGCTACATCTTGGCAGGACAAATCAAAATAGGAAGTACATGGTAAATGGTAGGGAATTGAAGAATGCAGGTGAACAGAGGGATCTGGGAATAACTGTGCACAGTTCCCTGAAAGTGGAATCTCATGTAGATAAGGTGGTAAAGAAAGCTTTTGGTGTGCTGGCCTTTATAAATCAGAGCATTGGGTATAGAAGCTAGGATGCAATGTTAAAATTGTACAAGGCATTGGTGAGGCCAATTCTGGAGTATGGTGTACAATTTTGGTCGCCTAATTATAGGAAGGATGTCAACAAAATAGAGAGAGGTCAGAGGAGATTTACTAGAATGTTGCCTGGGTTTCAGCAACTAAGTTACAGAGAAAGGTTGAACAAGTTAGGGCTTTATTCTCTGGAGCGCAGAAGGTTAAGGGGGGACTTGATAGAGGTCTTTAAAATGATGAGATAAGGGATAGACGTGGATAAGCTTTTGACTCGGCTTTTCCCACTGAGAGTAGGGAAGATTCAAACAAGGGGACATGACGAGAATTAAGGGACAGAAGTTTAGGGGTAACATGAGGTGGAACTTCGTAACTCAGAGTGTGGTAGCTGTGTGGAATGAGCTCCCAGTGGAAGTGGTGGAGGCAGGTTCGATTTTATAATAGTAAGATTAAACGAGAACTTACCAGTTTGAAGATTGATCTTTATGTTATGAGGAGTAACGTTGAGGGATTACGTGAAGAACCCGCCAGGACGCATGCGTGTGGATCTTCAAAGCAGCCGTGTGAAATCGCAGACAACATTAATGAACTGAACATAGTAAGATTTGAGAAAATGGATACCAGTTGAACTTTATGATCGAGGATGGGAGCGGAGGGCACGTAATCCCTCAACGTTACTCCTCATAAAATAAAGATCAAACGTCAAACTGGTAAGTTCTCGTTTAATGTTACTATTTTAGTTCGGAGTCACGTGAGCGACTATGTGAAGATTTTAAGCTCTGTGATTTCATGCCGTGGAAACGAGTCCATGCATCACGTCTGCCTTAATTGACTAAGGGAGGAATTGTGTTAACGTATTCAAACATTGAAAACCCATAATGAACTTAATAACTAACAAAAGTATAGCCCCTACCTTATGAGGTTAAACATGATACAGAACTTAAAATTGATTCTGCAAATGTCACATGTGTAACCATTGGTTTATTGTAATATAGTTGAGAAGTTTTCTCTTATGACCATCCTGCTGTTCCCAGGATTTGGTCCACAGGTACGTCCAATTCCTTAGCTGCTGATGTAGCTGCAGCCCTAGTGGGATGAGATTTGAATATGATAGTATCCACCCCAGCAGCCGTTAAAACCTGTTTCAGCCGTCTGTAAATTGTTTGTACCGATACCCTATTATGGGCCTGTTAGTGGCTGATCAGTAATGCCATCTCATTGCCTCTGAGTTGTTTACTGTTATCTATATATAAGAATGAATGTCTCGTAATGCATAGACGATCATCTATTGGGTATGCTCTGAATTCTATTGAGAGGCCTGACGTTCCCGGTCTGTTCTGTTTAACTATTCCGTGGACGTAAAAGGTTATTTCACTCGATGAAGTGGTGACACTATCCAGCCTTAGTTTATGTAACAACTGAACTCCATGTGCTGAGACCAATGCCATCGCATGACTATTTTATATGTTAGTCTATGCAGGGACAAAGCTGTTGCTGGTGACCAATTCCTCAGTAATGTTAGGACTATACTCACATCCCATATTTGGGAATACCTTGTCCTTGGGGATTAATATTAAAATATCCCTCTTAAGTTTAGTTACCAGGGGTGGGTCCCGACAGAATGATGCTCTGATCTTTGCCACATATTTGCTGTAAGGACACTTCTGGCGCAGTTTATGGCACTATAACTGAGCACCTAAGCATAGTGGGGCTAGCCAGGAATTCCAGCACAGAGGTTATGTTCGTCGTACAGTAAGTGATGTTGTTCCTTGAACAGTTTCTCCAACTTCCTGATGTAGACCCGATATGTTAATTGTTCAGTCCGTTGGTCCCAGGTCCAGAAATGGTTTCTTAAGATTCTACAAATCAGCAAATGTGTCCTATTATGGCATGGATGGCTTTCCCCCAATACGGGATGAACCAACAAATCTGGTCGTTTCAGAACGGAGATGTATGGTTCTAAAACCATAACAAGAATCACAGGGAACCATGGTTGAGTAGGCCAATCGGACACTACCAAAATACCAGACGCCGAGCCTTGTTGTATTTTGCGTAATACAGGACTGATGAGGCAGAAATGCAAAGAAAAAACAATTTCCCCCAATGCAGCGAGAAGGCATCCATCGCAGATGCCCCAGTGTCTGATTCCCAAGAAACATAGTTTAGCAACTGATGATTAAGACGAGATGTAAATAGATCGATATCTAGTGTTTCATATCGTGCTACAATATCAGCAAACACTTTGCGGTCCAACATCCATTCGATGTTGTCATTGAATTTGCGTGACCTGATGTCTGCCACTGAATTTGAGGTTTCCTGGTAGGTAACTAGCTGATGTCCAAATACTTTTCTGAATACAACATTGCCAAATTATGTTAGCCGGATTATCACATGATACTGATTTGATATCACCCATATAGTTAATATATGCCACCACGGTGTTGTTATCAATCTGTAGTTGGACTCTCTGCATTTTGCATATTGGGCCAATAGATCTGTGGATGATGCAGTCAATTTGGGCTACACTTCATCCTCCAGCACCTAGACCTAAGCGAGGATTTTATTTGTTGATTTTAGCTCTGCATTCAACACCATTGTGCCAGATCTACTACGCTCCAAACTTTCTGAGTTGACTGCCTGAACCCCTCTGTCGGTGGATCACCAGTTTCCTGACAGACAGGAAGCAGCATGTGAGACGGGAAATCATGCAGGTGATGCATTTCTGAACAAGATGATTTTAGACCATAGAATGCACCCTACGTTTCGAAGCAGTTTATGACATTTATCTGAAGTAATGATGCATTTGTGCATCCCATCTCTCTCCACAACTAGAGAGGGAATTAGTAGCACCCCAACCATGAGGACTGGCATCAGTTTGTAGCACCACTGAATGGTTGCTGACAATGATAGGGCTGGAACAATGCCGAATGCTTTCCCTCCACAATTGTAATTCCATAATTGCTTTGATTGGTAGCTTCATTGGCCTATCGAATTGGCCTGTATTGATTTCGAGTGCTTGTACCTTTGCCCTTTGTAAATATTTTGGTAATGCAAAGGTCAAAACTGTGTGGCTGTGCAGCCACAAATTGCCAATTACCCTTTCTATCAGTCAAATAGATGGTTCACTGATGTCAATGAGGTTGTTGCATGCCTCAGTTAAGTCTGTTGCCTTGTCCTTTGGTAAAGTTACCGACATGTGAACTAACTTAAAGGTGAACCCCAAGAAGTCCACAGTGGTGGAATGTGTTAGCTTAGATGTAACTGGATGGATGATAAACCCCAGTTTCTCAAACAATTGTTTGCTGGCTGATACAGCTATTTTGGCTAATTCCAATGTTTTTCCCACAATTAATATGTCATGTCGGTAATCCATGACCAAATGTTTTTGTTTCCGAAGAAACGTTAGGGCTGGTTTCAAAATTTTGGTAAATAGTCTGGGGGCAGATGTTATTCCTTTCGGTAGCTCTATACTGCCAAGCTACCCCATCCAGTTAAATTTTAAATAACGTCTGTGATCCTTCCGCATAGGCACCAAATAGTAAGCATCTTTAAATCGACGCAAGCCATGAAGTAGTCTTTGGAAATCAATTGTTTGGCAGTAACAGGTTTCCATTTTGAAATGAATAAATGCCACCCCCGCTGGGCGCACACCACCCCCGCTGGGCCCACACCACCCCCGCTGGGCGCACTCCACCCTCGCTGGGCTCACGCCACCCCCGCTGGGCCCAAGCCACCCCCGCTGGGCCCACACCACCCCCGCTGGGTCCACACCACCCCCGCTGGGCCCACAACACCCCCGCTGGGCCCACACCACCCCCACTGGGCCCACACCACCGCTGCTGACCCCTACTGGGCCCACGCCACCCCACTTGCCCCATGCCACTTTCATCTTCATCCCCCCTGCCAGAAAGAGGGGGGATGTGGGAGGGGGAGAGTGAGAGGGGAAGGGAGGGGAGAGAGAAATGGCGGAGGGAAGAGGGAAAGGGGATTATCTTTAGTGAGATTGCAAAATTAAGGTAGGTTTTAGAACATTTATATTTTCTCATCCATATGAATAATTTTAAACAATATCAAATAATATCAAACAATTGGAACGCCTTTCTTTTCCTTAATAATGATAATTCTGAAAAATATGAATTCCATAGTTTGTGACATAAATATACATTTTAATGGGATCATTATATACAGATGTAACATTTCCATTTCAAGATCGGATGTGGGGAGGGGGTACAAATATGCGTCAAGCCAATAGACTAATCGTTAAATAGTTAATATATAGACTAATCGATAAAGAGCTGAGATGAGGAATCGGAGTTGCCAAGGAAAGGTACTCTGAGAAGTTGAGGAGCAAGTTCTCAGCTAGTGACTCTTCTTCAGTTGGGAAGGGCGTGCAATAAATCACCAGCTACAAGAATAAAGCCCCCGCTCTTTGGATAATTGTGAGCTGACGAACTACCTGAATGAGTTTTACTGCATGTTTGAAAATTAGAAATGTAACCCTGGTACCCCCTCCCCAACAAACACAGCCAGACCCCAGTCTGCAAAGTATTAACCCTGCACCCTCTCCTTCCCATTCACCACCTCACACCTACTTAAGGCAAGACACCAGTAATGAAGAGAGTGGACCCTTTCCCACCCCCACCAACACTTCACATCCAATTACTCATTTTAACCAGTACCTGCAAAGATGCACTGACCCTGCCTGCTCCAAAGTCTCCACTAATGTCTCTGTACCCAAAAAGGTTAGGATTACTTGTCTTAAAGACTACAGGCTTGTCGCACTGACCTCTGTTGTCATGGAGACCGTTGAAAGGATTGTGCTGGCCAAGCTGAAAAATATCACAATCCCTCTGCTGGACTCGCTGATTTTTGCAAATTGGGCCAATAGATCTGTGGATGATGCAGTCAATTTGGGCTACACTTCATCGTCCAGCACCTAGACTTCCAGGGGACTTAAGCGAGGATTTTATTTGTTGATTTTAGCTCTGCATTCAACACCATTGTGCCAGATCTACTACGCTCCAAACGTTCTGAGTTGACTGTGCCTGAACCCCCCTGTTGGTGGATCACCAGTTTCCTGACAGACAGGAAGCAGCATGTGAGACGCGAAATCATATCTCGGACCCGTAAACCCTCAGCATATGAACAGCACAAGATGCGTACTCTCCCCTCTCCTCTACTCTCGACACACCAATGACTGCACCTCCACTGACACCTCTGTCAAGCTTCTCAAGTTTGCAGATGAAACAACCCTGATTGGACTGATCCAGGAAGGGGATCTCTGTACTATTTTCAGTTTGACATCTTTCCTATAAAATGGTGCCCAGAACTGAACACAATATTCTAAATCCGATCTCACCAACATATTATACAACTGCAACATGACCTCCCAACGTCTATACTCAATACTCTGACTGATGAAGGCCAAAGTGCCAAAATACTTTTTGACCACCTGATATACCTGCGACACGACCTTCAACGAACCATGCAACCATCAACCATTCCTCTGCCCACCTGGCTAATTGATTCAGATCCTGCTGCAATCTTTCACAACCATCTTCACTATCTGCAAAACCACTCACTTCTGTATCATCAGCAAACTTGCTAATCTTGCCCTGTTCTGTGACGTTTCACATAGTGCTGGAGTAACTAAGTGGGTCAGGCTGAGTATAGAGGTTGGGAGGTCATGTTGCAGTTGCATAAGAAGTTGGTGAGGCTGCATTCAGAGTATTGTGTTCAGTTCTGGGCACCATGTTATAGGAAAGATGTTATCAAACTGGAAAGGGTACAGTGAAGATTTACGAGGATGTTGCCAGGACTAGAGGGCCAGAGCTATAGGGAGAGGTTGAGTAGGCTGGGACTCTATTTCATGGAACACAGGAGGATGAAGGATGATCTAATAAAGGTGTATAAAATCATGATTTGAATAGATATGGTTGAGTCTTTTGCCCAGATAAGTGAATCGGGGAGCAGGGACATAGGTTGAAGGTGAAGGGCAAAATATTTAATAGGAATCTGTGGGGAATGTTTTCACACAAAGGGTGGTAGGTGTATGGAACAAGCTGCCAGATGAAGTAGTTGAGGCTGGGACTATCGCAACATAAGAAACAGTTAGACAGGTACATGGATAGGACAGGTTCGGAGGGATATGGATCAAACGTGGGCAGGTGGGACTAGCGCAGATGGGACATGCTGGGCTGAAGGGCCTGTTTCCACACTGTATCACTCTAAGACTCTATCTATCTTTCCCTCTCAAACACATTCTCCTGCCTTCTCCTCATTTCCTCCAACACCCGTATCAATCAAGAATCTATCAAACTCCTCCTGAAAAATGTCCATTGACTGGACCTCCACAGCTGTCTGTGACAATGTATTCCACAGTTCACCACCCACTGACTTAAGAAACGTCTGCTCATCTCCTTCCTAAAGGAATGTCTTTTAATTCTGAGGCTGTGGCCACTGGTCATAGGCTCTCCCACTAGTGGAAACATCCTCCCCAAATCCACTCCATCCAGGTTTTTACCAGGCTGGGACAGACGGCAACAGCTTCACACCGTGTCCCAAAGCTTGTGTCCTGTCCTGCATCACCCAAGGCAGCAGAGACGTTATACGAGAGGGCAAACACCGTAACAAAGTAGCTCACGATGGTTTAGGTAACAATCACTCTCCCCCGTCCTTTCCTATGTTCCTTCCACCCATAAACCTCTCTCTGCCTTTACATTTCACTCCTCTTTCAAATCTGCTCTACTTATCTACATGCATTTTGCTTCTTCACTTTTTAGTCATAGAATGATGCAGTGTGGAAACATGCCGTTCAGCCCAACTTGCCCACACCGACCAACATGTCCCATCTAAACTAGTCCCACTCACATGCGTTTGGCCCATATCCATCTAAATCTGTCCTATCCATGTACGTGTCCAACTGTCTCTAAAACATTAATATATTCCCAGCCGTAACTACCTCCTCTGGCAGCTCGTTACATACACCCTTTGTGTGAAAAAGCTACCACTCAGATTCCTGTTAATTTCTGAAATTTGGTCATAAATTTGGTGCAAAAATGCTCCAAAATAATGCTCAGAATGCACCAGAAAGCATCTAAAACCCCTGAGCTTCCAGGACGCTTAAACGGGCCCTGGACCATGGCATCGAGGGACTTCACACTTCACGCTCGCGATGTGCGTAGCATGCACATTATTTCACATTGAGTTTTTTGTAATCCTGTCATGCCAACCCCCTTTTTGAAAAGCTTCGTACGGGCCTGTACGACCACTTTTGTATCATCAACAAACTTGCTAATCTTGCTCTGTATGTTCTCATCCAAATCATGATGTAGATGACAAACAGTAACGGGCCCAACACTGAACCCTGAGGCACACCACTAGTCACAGGCATCCAGTCTGAATCATTGATGTAGATGACAAACAGTAACTGGCCCAGCACTGAACCCTGAGGCACACCACTAGACACAGGCATCCAGTCTGAATCACTGATGTAGATGACAGCAGTAACTGGCCCAACACTGAACCCTGAGGTACACCACTAGTCACAGACATCCAGTCTGAATCATTGATGTAGATGACAAACAGTAACTGGCCCAACACTGAACCCCGAGGCACACCACTAGCCACAGGCATCCAGTCTGAATCATTGATGTAGATGACAAACAGTAACTGGCCCAACACTGAACCCTGAGGCACACCACTAGTCACAGGCATCCAGTCTGAATCATTGATGTAGATGACAAACAGTAACTGGCCCAACACTGAACCCTGTGGCACACCACTAGTCACGGGCATCCAGTCTGAGAAGCAACGTTCCACCATCACTCTGCTTACTTCCATGGAGCCAATTTGCTGTCCATTCAGCTATCTCTCTTTGGGTCCCATGCGATCTAACCTTCCAGAGCAGCCGACCATGCGGCACCTTATCGAACGCCTTACTGAAGTCAATAGACAACAGGTGCAGGAGTAGCGGCCATTCGTCCCTTCGAGCCAGCACCGCCATTCAATGTGATCATGGCTGATCATCCCCTATCAGGACCCCGTTCCTGCCTTCTCCCCATATCCCCTGACTCCGCTATTTTAAGAGCCCTGTCTAGCAATCTCTTGAAAGCATCCAGAGAACCGGCCTCCACCGCCCTCTGAGGCAGAGAATTCCACAGACTTGCAACTCTCTGTGAGAAAAAGTGTTTCCTCGTCTTCATTCGAAATGGCCGACCCCTTATTCTTAAACTGTGGCCCCTTGTTCAGGACTTCCTCCACATCGGGAACATGTTTCCTGCCTCTAGCGTGTCCAAACCCTTAACAATCTTATACGTTTCAATGAGATCTCCTCTCATCCTTCTAAACACCGGAGTGTACAAGCCCAGCCGCTCCACATTCTCTCAGCATATGACAGTCCCGCCAATCCAGGAATTAACCTGGTGAACATACGCTGGGCTCCCACAATGCCAAGAATGCCCTTCCTCAAATTAGTGGACCAAAACTGCACACAATACTCCAGGTGTGGTCTCACTAGTGCCCTGTACAACTGCTGAAGGACCTCTTTGTTCCTAGACTCAACTCCTCTTGTGATGAAGGCCAACAGGCCAAAACTGCACACAATACTCCAGGTGTGGTCTCACCAGGGCCCTGTATAACTGCAGAAGGACCTCTTTGCTCCTATATTCGATTCCACTTTTTATAAAGTCCATGTACACAACATCCACAACTCTGCTTACATCAACCTTTTTTCTCACGTCTTCGAAAAAATCAATTATATTTGTGAGATTCGACCTCCAACATACAAAACCATGCTGACAGTCCCTAATCAGCCCTTGCCCACCCAAATGCCTGTAAATTCACCAAGGCTAAATCATTGTATGTGTCTACTTGGGCAATGGACTCATTCATGCATTAATGAATGAATTAATTAATTGATTGATTGATTGATTAATTAATTGATTCATTCAATCATTCACTCATTCATCATTCATTCATTCACTCACTCATTGATTCAATCATATATTCATTAATTCACCGAGTAATTAATTAATTACTTACTTAATTAATTAATTAATTGATTAGTTAGTTCACTCATTCACTCATTCACTCATTCAATCACTCAATCATTCATTCATTCGTTCAATCATCCATTCATTCATTCATACATCCATTCATTCATTCATTCAAACATGCATTCATTCATGCATTCAATCAATCATTCATGCATGCATTCATTTATTCATATCCTACCCCATAGAATATTCTCCAGCAATTTACCAACTACAGATATGTTAAACTTACCGGCCTATAGTTCCCTGCACGTTCCTTGCAGCCCTTCATGAATATAGGCACAGCATTTGGAACCCAGTCCCAACGTGCTTCTTATGACTGTCCAGGTAGACCCATTGTTTCAGCGTGTTCTTGCCCCCACTGAATTACTTTCCACATACCTGGATTCCATCCTATCCCCCTGGTCCGATCCACGACACCTCACATGCCCTTCGTCAATGTGTTTCCCACAGGCAAGTGGTATATTGCTAATTTTAGAAGAGGAAGGCCGAGGATGGATTAACCTGTCTTCATCCACGGTTCGATGGGGGAGAGAGAGTCAACAACGTTATGTTCCTTGCAGTGAATATTTCTGAAGATCTGTCGTGGGCCCAACACATTGATTGAATCATAAATAAAGTCAACCAACTTGACTGTGTTAGAGTCGAGCAGAGAGGTCATCGATGAGGCGGTGAATGTTCTCCCGATCTTCTACAAGTCTAAGGTAGAGACCATAATGAACGGTTGCCACAGGGCCCGGTTCGGCACTTCGAAAGCCCAGGAATGTACGAGTTTAAACAACGTGGTGGCCATCGACCTGTCCTATCCATCATCTATGTTTCTATGTTTCTAAGAATGCGAATGGTATGTTAGCATCCACAGCAAAAGGATTTGAGTATAGGAGCAGGGAGGTTCTACTGCAGTTGTACAGGGTCTTGGTGAGACAACACCTGGAGTATTGTGTACAGTTTTGGTCTCCTAATCCGAGGAAAGACATTCTTGCCATAGAGGAAGTACAGAGAAGGTTCACCAGACTGATTCCCGGGATGGCAGGACTTTCATATGAAGAAAGGCTGGATAGACTCGGCTTGTACTCGCTAGAATTTAGAAAATTGAAGGGCGGGGGGGGGGGGGGGGGGGGGGGGGGGGTGGGTCTTCTAGAAACCTACAACATTCTTAAGGGGTTGGACAGGCTAGATGCAGGAAGATTGTTCCCGATGTTGGGGAGGTCCAGAACAAGGGGCCACAGCTTAAGGATAAGGGGGAAATCTTTTAGGACCGATATGAGAAAATCATTTTTCACACAGAGTGGTGAATCTGTGGAATTCTCTGCTACAGAAGGTAGTTGGGGCCAGTTCATTGGCTATATTTAAGAGGGAGTTACATGTGACCCTTGTGGCTAAAGGGATCAGGGGGTATGGAGAGAAGGCAGGTACAGGATACTGAGTTGGATGATCAGCCATGCTCATATTGAATGGCGAATGGTGCAGGCTCGAAGGGCCGAATGGCCTCTACTCATGCACCTATGTTCTATGTTTCTATATTCCAAGATGTCAGATTAAATGAATGAAGATTCCCGAAATACACTCGTCAATTGAAACGAATAAACTGAACATTGGGATTTCAGGGGACTGCTCACGATTTTGGAGATTGCGGAGAGATGGTTCGGATTGTACCAGGCCTGTAGATTGCTCCCTCCCTCCCCCGGCACCAACTGTCCACTAGACAGAACATATAGACTTGATATCATCACCCATGATGACTGGTGCCCTTTCCGTGAGGGAGGGAGGCACTTTGTGCCCGGACACAAAAGAGTTAACAGTAGATGTTTGTTCAGTGAGTGTAACTAACGTCAGTCTACACGGAGCCCGCCCGGTTGTGTCACCCACCCACTGGAGATTTGCCAGTTCCCAATATAAACCATTCCTGTTGTTGCTGGGATATGTGAGTGTTGGTGAGATCATCCCGCCCGTCACCGACAGACAGACAGACAGACAGACAGACAGAGAGCAGCAGCTCCATCCACAGAGGGAGAAAACCCATTGGGAATCTGTGGACAATAAAGTGGGATGTTAGATGGATGTTTCGGAACCCGGGGATATTAGAGTGTGAAGTGAATGTCACCGAGTGTAATCGGGGAACAGTGACAGAGTGCGTGCGGTGTTACACAAGTGGATCGGTCTGTGTAAACGATAGACTGGGAAGTTGCCGCCATGGAGAAGGGAGTCTTCTACATGATCGACTATTTTTCAGATCCTTGGTACAGCTTAAGTGATCGAATCTACTTTGCACTCCTGGTTATAAAGCCTGTCCTTTATCCCGTGCTAGCCCTTGTTGCTCTTCCAGGTAAGTCCCCGTCCAAATTCCCGCTCAACAGCAGGCGAGAAGCGGCAGTGACGGGATCCGGTATAAATGTCTGTAGCTCGGACAATCCATGACATACGTGTCCCTTGTAGAAATCTTCCACAGAGTAATGGGTAATGTGTTGATGCTGCCTGTTTGTGGGGATCAGAGGTTTATCACTATCAAGTTGAAATGATTTGAGTCTAGGAGCAGGGAGGTTCTACTGCAGTTGTACAGGGTCTTGGTGAGACCACACCTGGAGTATTGCGTACAGTTTTGGTCTCCAAATCTGAGGAAAGACATTATTTCCACAGCGGGATTACAGAGAAGGTTCACCAGACTGATTCCTGGGATGTCAGGACTTTCATATGAAGAAAGACTGGATAGACTCGGCGTGTACTCGCTAGAATTTAGAATTTAGAAGATTGAGGGGGGATCTTAGAGAAACTTACAACATTCTTCATGGGTTGGACAGGCTAGATGCAGGAAGATTGTTCCCGATGTTGGGGAAGTCCCGAACAAGGGGCCACACACACAGTTTAAGGATAAGGGGGAAATCTTTTAGGACCGAGATGAGAAAAACATTTTTTTCATACACCGAATCTGTGAAATTTTCTGCCACGGAAGGTAGTTGAGGCCACAGTTCATTGGCTATATTTAAGAGGGAGTTAGATGTGGCCCTTGTGGTTAAAGAGACCAGGGGGTATGGAGAGAATGCAGGTACAGGACACTGAGTTGGATGATCAGCCATGATCATATTGAATGGCGGTGCAGGCTCGAAGGGCCGAATGGCCTCTACTCCTGCACCTATTGTCTATGTTTCTATATTCCTCCTCATCTCCTTCCTAAAGGAACGCCCTTTCAATTGCGAGGATGTGACCTCTGGTCCTAGACTCTCCCACTAGTGGAAACATTCTCTGTGTAGACTTGTTTTCTAATGTTGTCCTAATGTCTTTGTTGATTAAACACGCGAGTTGGTTCTGTAACCCGCCCGCCCGCCCGCCCGCCCGCCTTGAAGAATTGATGTGTACATTCTGTGTGAGTATGTGTCACCCGCCTGTGTTTATGTCGGCGGTTTCAGTCTATGTGTCTTACCATGCTGCTGTAAGCAAAATTGTCTAATGTACCATCACCTCCCTTGCACCGATGCAGATGGCAATAAAGTTCCTGAACTCCTTCCTTCTCTCACTTCCCTCGCTCGCTCATACCTACTCTGCTGTATAATCTTTGATTTACTCACAGTGAAGCAAAGAGGTAAACTCCCATGGTGAAGTGAGAAATGGTCAGACACAGATCTGATTCTTTATCCCAACCCTCCTAACTGCAGATTCTCATCTGTTTAGTAATCGAGCAGACGCAGAATAATTTATTTCCTTCAGTAG
>JAWMAR010002965.1:72297-98306 GCA_036785375.1 Leucoraja ocellata
TTTATTCGTTTCCATTGACGAGTGCATTTCGGGAATCTTCATTCATTTAATCTGACATCTTGGAATATAGAAACATAGAACATAGGTGCAGGAGTAGAGGCCATTCGGCCCCTTCGAGCCTGCACCATTCGCCATTCAATATGATCATGGCTGATCATCCAACTCAGTATCCTGTACCTGCCTTCTCTCCATACCACCTGATCCCTTTAGCCACAAGGGCCACATCTAACCCTCTTAAATATAGCCAATGAACTGTGGCCTCAACTACCTTCTGTGGCAGAGAATTCCACACATTCACCACTCTCTGTGTGAAAAATCATTTTCTCATCTCGGTCCTAAAAGACCTCCCCTTATCAGTTAACTGTGACCCCTTGTCCTGGACTTCCCCAACATCGGAACAATCTTCCTGCATCTAGCCTGTCCAACCCCTTAAAATTTTTGTAAGTTTCTATAAGATCCCCCCTCAATCTTCTAAATTCTAGCAAGTACAAGCCGAGTCTATCCAGTCTTTCCTCATACGAAAGTCCTGACACACCTGGAATCAGTCTGGTGAACCTGCTCTGTACTCACTCTACGGCAAGAACGTATTTCCTCAGATTAGGCGACCAAAACTGTATGCAATACTCCAGGTGTGGTCTCACCAAGACCGTGTACAACTGCAGTAGAAGCTCCTTGCTCCTATACTCAAATCATTTTGCTCTGGATGCCAACATACCATTGGCTTTCTTAGGAACATAGAAACATAGATGATGGATAGGACAGGTCGATGGCCACCACGTTGTTTAATCTCCTACATTCCTGGGCGTTTGAAGTGCCGAACCAGGCCCTGTGGCAACCGTTCATTATGGTCTCGACCTTAGACTTGTAGAAGATCGGGGAGAACATTCACCGTCACACCGATGTCCTCTCTGCTCGACTCTAACACAGTCAAGTCGGTTGGCTTTATTTATGATTCAATCAATGTGTTGGGTCCACGACAGATCTTCAGGAATATTCACGGCAAGGAACATAACGTTGTTGACTCTCTCTCTCCACCATCGAACCGTGGATGAAGACAGGTTAATCCATCCTCGGCCTTCCTCTTCTAAAATCAGCAATATACCACTTGCCCGTGGGAAACACATTGACGAAGGGCGTGTGAAGTGTCGTGGATCGGACCAGGGGGATAGCATGGAATCCAGGTATGTGGAAAATAATTCAGTGGGGGCAAGAACACGCTGAAACAATGGGTCTACCTGGACAGTCAGAAGAAGCACGTTGGGACTGGGTTCCAAATGTTGTGTCTATATTCATGAAGGGCTGCAAGGAACATGCAGGGAACTATAGGCCGGTAAGTTTAACATATCTGTAGTTGGTAAATTGCTGGAGAGTATTCTGTGGGGTAGGATATGAATAAATGAATGATGAATGATTGATTGAATGCATGAATGAGTGAGTGAATGAATGGATGAATGAATGGATGTATGAATGAATGAATGAATGGATGTGTGAATGAATGAATGGATGAATGAATGGATGTATGAATGAATGAATGAATGAATGCATGATTGAATGAATGAATGGACGTATGAATGAATGGATGGATGTTTGAATGAATGAATGAGTGATCGAATGAGTGAATGTATGAATTAATTAATTAATTGATCAACTAATTACTCGGTGAATGAATGAATATATGTATGAATCAATGAGTGAGTGAATGAATGAATGATGAATGAGTGAATGATTGAATTAATCAATTAATCAATCAATTAATTAGTTAATTCATTAATGCATGAATGAGTTCATTGGCCAAGTAGACACATACAATGATTTAGCCTTGGTGAATTTACAGGCAATTTGGGTGGGCAAGGGCTGATTAGGGACTGTCAGCATGGTTTTGTATGTTGGAGGTCGAATCTCACAAATATGATAGATTTTTTCGAAGACGTGAGAAAAAAGGTTGATGTAAGCAGAGCTGTGGATGATGTGTACATGGACTTTATAAAATGTGGAATCGAATGTAGGAGCAAAGAGGTCCTTCTGCAGTTGTACAGGGCCCTGGTGAGACCACACCTGGAGTATTGTGTGCAGTTTTGGTCCCCTAATTTGAGGAAGGGCATTCTTGCCATTGTGGGAGCCCAGCGTAGGTTCACCAGGTTAATTCCCGGGATGGCGGGACTGTCATATGATGAGAGAATGGAGCGGCTGGGATGTACATTCTGGTGTTTAGAAGGATGAGAGGAGATCTCATTGAAACGTATAAGATTGTTAAGAGTTTGGACACACTAGAGGCAGGAAACATGTTCCCGATGTGGAGGAAGTCATGAACAAGGGGCCACAGTTTAAGAATAAGGGGTCGGCCATTTCGAATGAAGACGAGGAAACACTTTTTCTCATAGAGAGTTGTGAGTCTGTGGAATTCTCTGCCACAAAGGGCGGTGGAGGCCGGTTCTCTGGATGCTTTCAAGAGAGAGCTAGATAGGGCTCTTAAAATAGCGGAGTCAGGGGATATGGGGAGAAGGCAGGAACGGGGTCCTGATAGGGGATGATCAGCCATGATCACATTGAATGGCGGTGCTGGCTCGAAGGGACGAATGGCCTCTACTCCTGCACCTATTGTCTATTGACTTCAGTAGGGCGTTCGATAAGGTGCCGCATGGTCGGCTGCTCTGGAAGTTTAGATCGCATGGGATCCAAAGAGAGATAGCTGAATGGACAGCAAATTGGCTCCATGGAAGGAAGCAGAGAGTGATGGTGGAACGTTGCATCTCAGACCGGAAGCCTGTGACTAGTGGTGTGTCTCATGGTTCAGTGTTGGGCCAGTTACTGTTTGTCATCTACATCAATGATTCAGACTGGATGCCTGTGTCTAGTGGTGTGTCTCAGGGTTCAGTGTTGGGCCAGTTACTGTTTGTCATCTACATCAATGATTCAGACTGGATGCCTGTGACTAGTGGTGACCTCAGGGTTCAGTGTTGGGCCAGTTACTGTTTGTCATCTACATCAATGATTCAGACTGGATGCCTGTGACTAGTGGTGTGTCTCAGGGTTCAGTGTTGGGCCAGTTACTGTTTGTCATCTACATCAATGATTCAGACTGGATGCCTGTGACTAGTGGTGTGCCTCAGGGTTCAGTGTTGGGCCCGTTACTGTTTGTCATCTACATCAATGATTCAGACTGGATGCCTGTGACTAGTGGTGTGTCTCAGGGTTCAGTGTTGGGCCAGTTACTGTTTGTCATCTACATCAATGATTTGGATGAGAACATACAGAGCAAGATTAGCAAGTTTGTTGATGATACAACAGTGAGTGGTTTTGCAGATAGTGAAGATGGTTGTACAGGCCCGTACGAAGCTTTTCAAAAAGGGGGTTGGCATGACAGGATTACAAAAAACTCAATGTGAAATAATGTGCACGCTACGCACATCACGAGCGCGAAGTGTGAAGTCCCTCGATGCCAGGGTCCAGGGCCCGTTTAAGGGTCCTGGAAGCTCAGGGGTTTTAGATGCTTTCTGGTGCATTCTGAGCATTATTATGGAGCATTTTTGCACCAAATTTATGACCAAATTTCAGAAATTAACAGGAATCTGAGTGGTAGCTTTTTCACACAAAGGGTGTATGTAATGAGCTGCCAGAGGAGGTAGTTACGGCTGGGAATATCTTAATGTTTTAGAGACAGTTGGACACGTACATGGATAGGACAGATTTAGATGGATATGGGCCAAACGCATGTGAGTGGGACTAGTTCAGATGGGACATGTTGGTCGGTGTGGTCAAGTTGGGCTGAAGGGCCTGTTTCCACACTGCATCATTCTATGACTAAAAAGTGAAGAAGCAAAATGCATGTAGATAAGTAGAGCAGATTTGAAAGAGGAGTGAAATGTAAAGGCAGAGAGAGGTTTATGGGTGGAAGGAACATAGGAAAGGAGGGGGGAGGGTGATTGTTACCTAAACTATCGTGAGCTACTTTGTTACGGGGTTTGCCCTCTCCTATAACATCTCTGCTGCATTGGGTGATGCAGGACAGGACACAAGCTTTGGGACACGGTGTGAAGCTGTTTCCGTCTGTCCCAGCCTGGTAAAAACCTGGATGGAGTGGATGTGGAGAGGATGTTTCTAATGGTGGGAGACACTCGGACCAGTGGCCACAGCCTCAGAATTAAAAGGCATTCCTTTAGGAAGGAGATGAGCAGGAATGTCTTCAGTCAGTGGGTGGTGAACTGTGGAATTCATTGCCACAGACAGCTGTGGAGGTCGTCAATGGATATTTTTCAGGAGGAGTTTGATAGATTCTTGATTGATACGGGTGTTGGAGGAAATGAGTAGAAGGCAGGAGAATGTGTTTGAGAGGGAAAGATAGATAGAGTCTTAGAGTGATACAGTGTGGAAACAGGCCCTTCAGCCCAGCATGTCTCATCTGCACTAGTCCCACCTGCCCACGTTTGATCCATATCCCTCCGAACCTGTCTTATCCACGTACCTGTCTAACTGTTTCTTATGTTGCGATAGTCCCTGCCTCAACTACCTCATCTGGCAGCTTGTTCCATACACCTACCACCCTTTGTGTGAAAAACATACCCCACAGATTCCTATTAAATCTTTTGCCCTTCACCTTCAACCTATGTCCTCTGCTCCTCGATTCACTTATCTGGGCAAAAGACTCAACCATATCTATTCAAATCATGATTCGATACACCTCTATTAGATCATCCCACATCCTCCTGTGCACCATGAAATAGAGTCCCAGCCTACTCAACCTCTCCCTATAGCTCTGGCCCTCTAGTCCTGGCAACATCCTCGTAAATCTTCACTGTACCCCTTCCAGTTTGATGATATCTTTCCTATAACATGGTGCCCCAGAACTGAACACAATACTCTGAATGCAGCCTCACCAACTTCTTATGCAACTGCAACATGACCTCCCAACCTCTATACTCAGCCTGACCCACTGAGTTACTCCAGCACTCTGTGAAACGTCACAGAACAGGGCAAGATTAGTAAGTTTGCTGATGATACAGAAGTGAGTGGTTTTGCAGATAGTGAAGATGGTTGTGAAAGATTGCAGCAGGAACTGGATCAATTAGCCAGGTGGGCAGAGGAATGGTTGATGGTTGCATGGTTCCTTGAAGGTCGTGTCGCAGGTATATCAGGTGGTCAAAACGTATTTTGGCACTTTGGCCTTCATCAGTCAGAGTATTGAGTATAGAAGTTGTGAGGTCATGTTGCAGTTGTATAAGACGTTGGTGAGATCGGATTCAGAATATTGCGTTCAGTTCTGGGCCCCATGTTATAGGAAAGATGTCAAACTGAAAATAGTACAGAGATCCCCTTCCTGGATCAGTCCAATCAGGGTTGTTTCATCTGCAAACTTGAGAAGCTTGACAGGGATGTCTGTGGAGGTGCAGTCATTGGTGTGGTGAGAGTAGAGGAGGGGGGAGAGTACGCATCTTGCGGTGCTCCTATGCTGAGTGTTTGCGGGTCCGAGATATGCTTTCCCCGTCTCACATGCTGCTTCCTGCCTGTCAGGAAACTGGTGATCCACCGACAGAGGGGTTCAGGCACAGTCAACTCAGAACGTTTGGAGCGTAGTAGATCTGGCACAATGGTGTTGAATGCAGAGCTAAAATCAACAAATAAAATCCTCGCTTAGGTCCCCTGGAGGTCTAGGTGCTGGAGGATGAAGTGTAGCCCAAATTGACTGCATCATCTACAGATCTATTGGCCCAATATGCAAAATGCAGAGAGTCCAGCAGAGGGATTGTGATATTTTTTCAGCTTGGCCAGCACAAGCCTGTCAACGGTCTCCATGACTACAGAGGTCAGTGCGACAAGCCTGTAGTCTTTAAGACAAGTAATCCTTACCTTTTGGGGTACAGGGACATTAGTGGAGGCCTGTCAACGGTCTTCATGACTACATACCACCCCCCCCCCCCCCCCCCCCATCAGTCTGAAGAAGGGTTTCGGCCCGAAACGTCGCCTACTTCCTTCGCTCCATAGATGCTGCTGCACCCGCTGAGTTTCTCCAGCAATATTGTGTACCTTCCATGACTACAGAGGTCAGTGCGACAAGTCTGTAGTCTTTAAGACAAGTAATCCTTACCTTTTTGGGTACAGGGACATTAGTGGAGACTTTGGAGCAGGCAGGGTCAGTGCATCTTTGCAGGTACTGGTTAAAAATGAGTAATTGGCTGTGAAGTGTTGGTGGGGGTGGGAAAGGGTCCACTCTCTTCATTACTGGAGTCTTGCCTTAAGTAGGTGTGAGGTGGTGAATGGGGAATGAAGGGTGCAGGGTTAATACTTTGCAGACTGGGGTCTGGCTGTGTTTGTTGGGGAGTGGGTACCAGGGTTACATTTCTAATTTTCAAATATGCAGAAAAACTCATTCAGGTAGTTCGTCAACTCACAATTATCCAAAGAGCGGGGGCTTTACTCTTGTAGCTGGTGATTTCTTGCATGCCCTTCCCAACTGAAGAAGAGTCACTAGCTGAGAACTTGCTCCTCAACTTCTCAAAGTACCTTCCCTTGGCAACTCCGATTCCTCATCTCAGCTCTTTATTGATCAGTCTATATTTTAACTATTTAACGATTCGGCTATCGGCTTAACGCATACCCCTCCCCCCACCCCCGATCTTGAAATGGGAATGTTACATCTGTATATGATGATCCCATTAAAATGTATATTTATGTCACAAACTATGGAATTCATATTTTCAGAATTATCATTATTCAGGAAAAGAAAGGAGTTCCAATTGTTTGATATTATTTGATATTGTTTAAAATTATTCATATGGAGGAGAAAATATAATAGCTCTAAAACCTACCTTAATTTTGCAATCTCACTAAAGATATTCCCCTTTCCCTCTTCCCTCCTCCATTTCTCTCTCTCCTCCCTTCCCCTCTCTCTCTCCCCCTCCCACATCTCCACTCTTTCTGGCAGGGGGGATGAAGATGAAGGTGGCGTGGGGCCAGCGGGGGTGGAGTGGGCCCAGCGGTGGTGGCCTGGGCCCAGCGGGGGTGGCCTGGGCCCAGCGGGGGTGGCGTTTATTCATTTCAAAATGGAAACCTTTGTTACTGCCAAACAATTGATTTCCAAAGACTACTTCATGGCTTGCGTCGATTTAAAGATCCTTACTATTCGGTGCCTATGCGGAAGGATCACAGACGTTATTTAAAATTTAACTGGATGGGGTAGCTCTGGCAGTATAGAGCTACCGAAAGGAATAACATCCGCCCGCAGACTATTTACCAACATTTTGAAACCAGCCCTAACGTTTCTTCGGAAACAAAAACATTTATTCATAGATTACCGACATGACATATTAATTGTGGGAAAACTTTGAAATTTGCCAAAATAGCTGTATCAGCCAGCAAACAATTGTTTGAGAAACTGGGGTTTATCATCCATCCAGTTATATCTAAGCTAACACATTCCACCACTGTGGACTTCTTGGGGTTCACCTTTAAGTTAGTTCACATGTCGGTAACTTTACCAAAGGACAAGGCAACAGACTTAACTGAGGCTCCAACAACCTCATTGACATCAGTGAACCATCTATTTGACTGATAGAAAGGGTAATTGGCAATTTGTGCCTGCTTTTCCAACCACACAGTTTTGACCTTTGCATTACCAAAATATTTACAAAGGGCAAAGGTACAAGCACTCAAAATCAATACTGGCCAATTCGATAGGCCAATGAAGCTACCAATCAATGCAATTATGGAATTGCAATGGTGGAGGGAAAGCATTCGGCATTGTTCTAGCCCTAACATTGTCAGCAACCATTCAGTGGTGCTACAAACTGATGCCAGTTCTCATGGTTGGGGTGCTACTAATTCCATCTCTAGTTGTGGAGGGAGATGGGATGCACAAGAGGCATCATTACTTCAGATACATGGCATAAACTACTTGGAAATGTAGGGTGCATTCTATGGTCTAAAATCATACTGTTCAGAAATGCATCACCTGCATGTTAGACTACAGATTGATAACATCACCGTGGTGGCATATATTAACTATATGGGTGAAATCAAATCAGTATCATGTGATAATCCGGCTAACATAATTTGGCAATGGTGTATTCAGAAAAGTATTTGGATATCAGCTGGTTACCTACCGGGAAACCACAAATTCAGTGGCAGACACCAGGTCACGTAAATTCAATGACAACATCGAATGGATGTTGGACCGCAAAGTGTTTGCTGATATTGTAGCACGATATGAAACACTAGATATCGATCTATTTGCATCTCGGCTTAATCATCAGTTGCTAAACTATGTTTCTTGGGAATCAGACACTGGGGCATCAGCGATGGATGCCTTCTCGCTGCATTGGGGGAAATTGTTTTTTCTTTGCATTTCTGCCTCATCAATCCTGTATTACACAAAATACAACAAGACTCGGCGTCTGGTATTTTGGTAGTGTCCGATTGGCCTACTCAACCATGGTTCCTGTGATTCTTGTTATGGTTTTAGAACCATACATCTCCGTTCCGAAACGACCAGATTTGTTGGTTCATCCCGTAATGGGGGAAAGCCATCCATGCCATAATAGGACACATTTGCTGATTTGTAGAATCTTAAGAAACCATTTCTGGACCTGGGACCAACGGACTGAACAATGAACATATCGGGTCTAAATCAGGAAGTGGGAGAAACTGTTCAAGGAACAACATCACTTACTGTACGACGAACATAACCTCTGTGCTGGAATTCCTGGCTAGCCCCACTATGATGAGGTGCTCAGTTATAGTGCCATAAACTGCGCCAGAAGTGTCCTTACAGCAAATATGTGGCAAAGATCAGAGCATCATTCTGTCGGGACCCACCCCTGGTAACTAAACTTATGAGGGATATTTTAATATTAATCCCCAAGGACAAGGTATTCCCAAATATGGGATGTGAGTATAGTCCTAACATTACTGAGGAATTGGTCACCAGCAACAGCTTTGTCCCTGCATAGACTAACATATAAAATAGTCATGCGATGGCATTGGTCTCAGCACATAGAGTTCAGTCGTTACATACACTAAGGCTGGATAGTGTCACCACTTCAACGAGTAAAATAACCTGTTACATCCACGGATTAGTTAAACAGAGCAGACCGGGAACGTCAGGCCTCTCAATAGAATTCAGAGCATACCCAATAGATGATCTCTATGCATTACGAGACATTCATTCTTATACATAGAGAACACTAAACAACTCAGAGGCAATGAGATGGCATTACTGATCAGCCACTAACAGGCCCATAATAGGGTATCGGTACAAACAATTTCCAGACGGCTGAAACAGGTTTTAACGGCTGCTGGGGTGGATACTATCATATTCAAATCTCATACCACTAGGGCTGCAGCTACATCAGCAGCTAAGGAACCGGACGGACCTATGGACCAAATCCTGGGAACAGCAGGATGGTCATAAGAGAAAACTTCTCAACTAGATTACAATAAACCAATGGTTAAACCTGTTACATTTGCAGAATCAATTTTAAGTTCTGTATCATGTTTAACCTCATAAGATAGGGGCTATAATTGTGTTAGTTAATAAGTTCATCATGGGTTTTCAATGTCGGATTCATGTTTGAATACGTTAACACATTTCCTCCCTTAGTCAATTAAGGCAGACGTGAGGCATGGACTCGTTTCCATGGCATGAAATCACAGAGCTTTAAAATCTTCACGTAGTCACGCACGTGACTCCGAAGTAAATTAGTAAGATTAAACGAGAACTTACCAGTTTGACGTTTGATCTTTATTTTATGAGGAGTAACGTTGAGGGATTACGTGCCCTCCGCTCCCACCCTCGATCATAGAGTTCAACTGGTCTCCATTTTCTTAAATCTTACTATGTTCAGTTCATTACTATTGTCTGCGATTTCACACGGCTGCTTTGAAGATTGACACGCATGCGTCCTGGCGGGTTCTTCACGTAATCCATCAACGTTACTCCTCATAAAATAAAGATCAATCTTCAAACTGGTAAGTTCTCGTTTAATCTTACTATTATAAAATCGAACCTGCCTCCACCCTTCCACTGGAAGCTCATTCCACACCGCTACCACACTCTAAGTAACGAAGTTCCCCCTCATGTTACCCCTAAACTTCTGTCCCTTAATTCTCAAATCATATAACCATATAACAATTACAGCACGGCAACAGGCCATCTCGACCATTCTAGTCCGTACCGAACACGTATTCTCCCCTAGTCCCATATACTTGCGCTCAGACCATAATCCTCCATTTTTTTCAAGTCCATATAACTACCCAATTTATTTTTAAATGATAAAACGAACCTGCCTCCACCACCTTCACTGGAATCTCATTCCACACAGCTACCGCTCTCTGAGTAAAGAAGTCCCCCCTCATGTTACCCCTAAACTTCTGTCCCTTAATTCTCAAGTCATGTCCCCTTGTTTGAATCTTCCGTAATCCCTACTCTCAGTGGGAAAAGCTTATCCACGTCACCTCTGTCTATCCCTCTCATCATTTTAAAATCCTCTATCAAGTCCCCCTTTAACCTTCTGCACTCCAAAGAATAAAGCCCTAACTTGTTCAACCTTTCTCTGTAACTTAGTTGTTGAAACCCAGGCAACATTCTAGTAAATCTCCTCTGTGCTCTCTCTATTTTGTTGACATCCTTCCTATAATTAGGCGACCAAAATTGTACCCCATACTCCAGAATTGGCCTCACCAATGCCTTGTACAATTTTAACATTACATCCCAACTTATATACTCAATGCTCTGATTTATAAAGGCCAGCACACCAAAAGCTTTCTTTACCACCCTATCTACATGAGATTCCACTTTCAGGGAACTGTTATTCCCAGATCCCTCTGTTCACCTGCATTCTTCAATTCCCTACCATTTACCATGTAGTCCTATTTTGATTTGTCCTGTCAAGATGTAGCACCTCACACTTATCAGCATTAAACTCAATCTGCCATCTTTCAGCCGACTCTTCCAACTGGCATAAATCTCTCCGTAGACTTTGAAAATCTACTTCATTATCCACAACCCCACCTATCTTAGTATCATCTGCATACTTACTAATCCAATTTACCACACCATCATCCAGATCATTGATGTTCATGACAAACAACAGTGGACCCAACACAGATCCCTGAGGCACCCCACTAGTCACTAGCCTCCAACCTGACAAACATCCATCCACCATTACTCTCTGGCATCTCCCATTCAGCCACTGTTGAATCCATCTTGATACTCCACCATTAATACCCAACAACCTTCCGTGAGGAACCTTGTCAAAGGCCTTACTGAAGTCCATATATACAACATCCACTGCTTTACCCTCATCAATTTCCTGAGTAATCTATTCAAAAAATTCAAGAAGATTAGTCACACATGACCTTCCAGGCACAAATCCATGTTGACTGTTCCTAATCAGACCGTGTTTATCCAGATTCGTATATATATTATCTCTAAGTATCCTTTCCATTAATTTTCCCACCACTGAAGTCAAACTAACAGGTCTATAATTGCTTGGTTTACTCTTAGAACCCTTTTTAAACAATGGAACAACATGCGCAGTACGCCAATCCTCCGGCACTATTCCCGTTTCTAATGACATTTGAAATATTTCTGTCATAGCCCCAGCTATGTCTACACTAACTTCCCTCAATGTCCCAGGGAATATCATGTCCGGACCTGGAGACTTATCCACTTTTATATTTCTCAAACGTGTCAGTACATCCTCTTCTTTGAATCCCAGAGTTTCCATAGCTACTCTACTCGTTTCCCTTACCTCACATAATTCAATATCCTTCTCCTTGGTGAATACCGAAGAAAATAAATTGTTCAATATCTCCCCCATCTCTTTTGGCTCTGCAGATAGCTGTCCACTCTGACTCTCTAATGGACCAATTTTATCCCTCGTTATCCTCTTGCTATTAATATAGCTGTAGAAACCCTTTGGATTTACTTTCACCTTACTTGCCAAAGCAACCTCTTAACTTCTTTTAGCTTTTCTAATTTCTTTCTTAAGATTCTTTTTACAGGAACAAAAGTGAAATTATGTCGATAAAACCAAAAGACTCAACACACCTCCGGAAATTCCCCTTTAAAATAGCCACAGAAAAATTCAAATATTTGGGAATTGAAATTACTCGAAACTACCATGATATGTTTAAAGCCAATTATAATCCCTTACTTAAGAAATTAAATAATTTGATTAAATTCTGGAAAACACTTCCGATGTCCCTAATAGGCAGAATAAACGCTATAAAAATGATCTTTTTACCACAAATCCTATACCTATTTCAATCAATACCTATATATCTCCCAAAAAAGTTTTTCAAAAAATTGGACTCAGACATTACAAATTTTATATGGGATTATAAATCCCATGGAATGCAAAGAGCACACCTTAATAAACGGAAAGAGTTGGGTGGTCTAGCGCTCCCTAACTTTATGTATTATAATTGGGCAGTAAATATTAAAAATATGATTCACCTGCTGGACAATTCTGCCCAGCAAGTGGACTGGATTGTAATGGAACGAGAGGACTGCTCTCCGTGTAATATAGGAGCGACTCTCCTCTCACCAATACATCTGAATAACAAAAATTATAATAAAAATCCAATTATACATAGCACAATTAGAACATGGAAACAAATGAAACAATTAAAAATTAAGAAACCTATCTCTTTTAATACCAATAGTCAATAATCCATCGTTTAAACCATCAATTATAGACAAATCATTTATACAATGGGAAAGAATGGGAATCAAAACGCTCGAAGATCTGTATGAATTGGAAAAATTACTATCATTTCAACAACTACAACTGAAATATAATTTGAAAAATAAATATCTTCAAATCCGTGATTATCTGAAAAAATACACAATAGACTATCATAATATGCCTACAGAGTTACTGGATGAAGCAATGAAGACAAAGGCGAAATCAGCGAATCTAATATCGTACCTGTATAACATCATCTTAAATATAGAAATACCCACAACTGATGGAATTAGAAGAGATTGGGAACAAGAATTAGCTATAAACATTTCAAAAGAGACCTGGGATAATCATTTATTACAGGTGCATAAATGTTCGATCAACGTACGCTCATCTAATTTAAAACATTACATAGACTATATTATTCAAAAACTAAAATAAATAAACTCTTCCCTAATGTTTCACCAATCTGTGATAAATGCCTGTGTCAAGAAGCTACCATAGCGCATTCTTTTGTTTTTTGTACAAAAATCCAAACATTCTGGAATGAAATATTCGACATCTTTACAAAGTTAATCAAAATAAAACTGGTACCAAAACCAGAATGGATCATTTTTGGAATATCGGAAGGTAACCCTGAACTAAACGTGTTTCAGAAGAATTTACTCAATTACGGGCTAATAATGGGAAAAAAGCTTATACTTAAAATCTGGAAAAACGCGCCCACACCAACAATAAAAATGTGGATATCAAATATGTTTGAAACATTACATCTGGAAGAGATGAGATTCCTCTTAGCAGGTAAAGCAGACCAATTCCAAAAGACGTGGTCTACGTTTTTGGAACTATTACAAGCATGAGGTGCAATAGCAATTAAATAAATAAACAAATAAATAAATAGATATATAAATAAATAAATAAATAAATAGATAAATAAATAGATAAATAAATAGATGGGTGAATAAATAGACGGATAAATAAATAAATAAATAGACGGACGGATAGATAAATAAATAAATAGATAGATGAGTAGATAGATGAATAAATAAATAGATATATAAAAGGTACCAGGATCTGGCAACGGGGGGCAAAACAACAAAGACAGACTTGGTTGGTAGTCCCCTTTCTGCGGAGTTTAATGTTATAATAGAGCGACTGTTTCTCCTTTCTTTTTCTTTCTTTTCTAGGGTCTAATTTCTTTCTTTACTTCCTTCTCTAACTCCTTTTCTAAGGGGCTTTCTTTTCTCAACATTCTCCTGCACCTTCACGACTCTTGTGCAATTTCTTTCTTTACTTCCTTCTCTAACTCCTTTTCTAAGGGGCTTTCTGTTCCCAACATTCTCCTGCACCTTCACGACTCTTGTGCAATTTCTTTCTTTACTTCCTTCTCTAACTCCTTTTCTAAGGGGCTTTCTGTTCCCAACATTCTCCTGCACCTTCACGACTCTTGCGCACTTTCTTTACTTCCTTTACTTCTATCTTTTTTTAAAGCTCAAAATATGACGCGGTACAAAAAATGTATTAAGACACATGTGTTGTGTATTATTGTAATTTACCGTACTTCTAATTAAAAAAATAAAAAATAAAAACAGATTATTTTTGCATTCTTTATACTCCTCAAGCACCTCATTTACTCCATGCGGCCTATAACTATTGTAGATCTCCCTCTTTTTCTGAACCAAGTGTCCAATTTCCCTTGTCCTCTTGTTTGAATCCTCCCTACTCTCAATGGGAAAAGCTTATCCACATCAACTCTGTCTATCCCTCTCATCATTTTAAAGACCTCTATCAAGTCCCCCCTTAACCTTATGCGCTCCAAAGAATAAAGACCTAACTTGTTCAACCTTTCTCTGTAACTTAGAGATATCATGATATACTCAGAGGTGCCAGTTATTTTCCGAGTATTTCAATATTCTAGTACCTGAATACCTCAGTATTTTGCTGAGGAAATCAGTATTTTTACGTGGTTCCATTTACGTGTTTACGTGGTTCCATTTTGCTGAATTAAAATTATTTTTTAAATGTATTAAAGATAAGGATAAGGATACAGAGGAGATTTACTAGAATGTTGCCTGGGTTTGATGTGTTGGCCTTTATTAATCAGAGCATTAAGTGTAGAAGTTGGGATGTAAGGTTAAAATTGTACAAGTCATTAGTGAGACCAAATCTGGAGTATGGTGTACAATTTTGGTCGTCTAATTATAGGAAAGGTCAATAAAATAGAGAGAGTACAGAGGAGATTTACTAGAATGTTACCTGGGTTTCAGCAACTAAGTGACAGAGAAAGGTTGAATAATTTAGGGCTTTATTCTTTGGAGCGCAGAAGGTTAAGGGGGACTTGATAGAGGTCTTTAAAATGATGAGAGGGATAGACAGAGTTGATGTGGACAAGCTTTTCCCATTGAGAGTAAGGAAGATTCAAACAAGAGGACATGACCTGAGAATTAAGGGACAGAAGTTTAGGGGTAACATGAGGGGGAACATCTTTACTCAGAGAGTGGTAGCTGTGTTAAATGGGCTTCCATCGGAAGTGGTGGAGGTAGGTTCAATTTTATCATTCAAAAATAAATTGGATAGGTATATGGACGGGAAAGGAATGGAGGGTTATGGTCTGAGTGCAGGTAGATGGGACTAGGAGAGAATAAGTGTTCGGCACGGACTAGAAGGGCCGAGTTGGCCTGTTTCCGTGCTGTCATTGTTAAATGGTTATACGGTTATACTAGACTAAGTGGGACCCGTTGGGTCCCAAGTTCACACGGGAGAGCTGGTCCCCCAACGAAATATTCCACCTCCCCACCAATTCCAATATTGGTGGCCAGTGGGGTGGGGGGGGGGGGCTTTCTGGAGTGCTGGTATGGGTTCTTGAGGTGGCAGCTCAGTCCCTCAAGCCTGATCTGCTGGCAGCTCACTCACGGCTGGTGGGCTGGCAGTTGACTCATGACTTTTCCTTGAATTGCCATTTCAAGCACGGTGCAAGGCCACCAAATTCAAGTGCAGTTTACAACCACTTCAAGCAGGATCCAAGGCCATCGAATCCTAGTGCGGTTACATACCACTTCAAGCAGGATCGAAGGCTAGCAAATTCAGTGCAGTTTCTTACCATTTCATGCAGTGTGAAACCACCATAAAACCACACAAAACACCCCACTCACTGTTCAGTTGACATTCAGTGTGTTCAGTTGATTCACAGCACAGACAGAGTCATGACCTCACCCTCTCCCATCATGCAGAGACTGAGCCACACCCACACTTCCGGGTTTTATAAACCTTCCCCCCGGAAAAGGTGTGGCTTTCAGGGCGTGATTGACAGGACAGAGATTCTCAACATTTTTAAACACCAATAACACTTTTATTTTTAACTGATGGGAAGAATTCCCTGCACATGCTCAGCGGAGGGGAGACTGAGTGAGATGGCCAAAAATCACAGCCGTAAGTGGTAGCGTTTTATCTAAAATCGAAACACAGTGCAAACAGGAAGTAAGTGCATTTGCAGTCGTACATTTTAGCTTCAAGCCCAATCACCCAAGCCACCATTTGTAGTAAGTAGTGCCGTTCAACTTCAAGCCTCCATTTGCAGTAAGTAGTGCCTTTCAACTTCTTGCCAAAGCACCCAAGCCACCATCTGTAGTAAGTAACGCCTTTCAAGGAGTGCAGAAGGTTAAGGGGGGACTAGATAGAGGTCTTTAAAATGATGAAAAGGATAGACAGAGTTGATGTGGACAAGCTTTTCCCTTTGAGAGTAGGGAAGATTCAAACAAGAGGACATGACCTGAGAATTAAGGGACAGAAGTTTAGGGGTAACATGAGGGGGACCTTCTTTACTCAGAGAGTGGTAGCTGTGTGGAATGGGCTTCCAGAGGAAGTGGTGGAGGCAGGTTCGATTTTATCATTTGAAAATAAGTTAGATAGGTATATGGACGGGAAAGGAATGGAGGGTTATGGTCTGAGTGCAGGTAGATGGGACTAGGAGAGAATAAGTGTTCGGCACGGACTAGAAGGGCCTAGTTGGCCTGTTTCCGTGCTGTCATTGTTAAATGGTTATACGGCTATACTAGACTAAGTGGGACCCGTTGGGTCCCAAGTTCACACGGGAGGGCTGGTCCCCCAACGAAATATTCCACCTCCCCACCAATTCCAATATTGGTTGCCAGTGGGGGGGGGGGGGGGGGGCTTTCTGGAGTGCTGGTGTGGGTTCTTGAGGTGGCAGCTCAGTCCCTCAAGCCTGATCTGCTGGCAGCTCACTCACGGCTGGTGGGCTGGCAGTTGACTCATGACTTTTCCTTGAATTTCCATTTCAAGCAGGATCCAAGGCCACCAAATTCAAGTGCAGTTTACAACCACTTCATGCAGGGTGCAAGGCCATTGAATCCTAGTGCGGTTACATACCACTTCAAGCAGGATCCAAAGCCACCAAATTCAAATGCAGTTCATACCATTTCATGCAGGGTGAAACCACCATAAAACCACACAAAACATCCAACTCACTGTTCAGTTGACATTCAGTGTGTTCAGTTGATTCACAGCACAGACAGAGTCATGACTTCACACTCTCCCATCATGCAGAGACTGAGCCACACCCACACTTCCGGGTTTTATAAACCTTCCCCCCGGAAAAGGTGTGGCTTTCAGGGCGTGATTGACAGGGCAGAGATTCTCAACATTTTTAAACACCAATAAGACTTTTATTTTTAATTGATGGGAAGAATTTCCTGCACATGCTCAGCGGAGGGGAGACTGAGTAAGATGGCCAAAGGTCACAGCCGTAAGTGGTAGCGTTTATCTAAAATCGATACACAGTGCAAACAGGAAGTAAGTGCATTTGCAGTCCTACCTTTTTAGCTTCAAGCCAAATCACCCAAGGCACCATCTGCAGAAAGTAGTGCCGTTCAACTTCCAGCCAAAGCACCCGCCACCATGGCAGTAAGTAACGCCTTTTAACTTCCAGCCAAAACATGCAAGCCACCATTGTCAATAAGTAGCGTCTTTCAACTTCACGCCACCATTTGCAGTAAGTAGTGCCTTTCAACTAAAAGACAAAGCACCCAAGCCACCATTTGCAGTAAGTAATGCATTTCTAGGAGTGAAGAAGGTTAAGGGGGGACTAGATAGAGGTCTTTAAAATGATGAACAGGGATAGACAGAGTTGACGTGGACAAGCTTTCCCCTTTGAGAATAGGGAAGATTCAAACAAGAGGACATGACTTCAGAATTAAGGGACAGAAGTTTAGGGGTAACATGAGGGGGAACTTCTTTACTCAGAGAGTGGTAGCTGTGTGGAATGGGCTTCCAGTGAAGGTGGTGGAGGCAGGTTCGATTTTATCATTTAAAAATAAATTGGATAGGTATATGGATGGGAAAGGAATGGAGGGTTATGGTCTGAGTGCAGGTAGATGGTAGACTAGGAGAGAATAAGTGTTCGGCACGGACTAGAAGGGCCGAGTTGGCCTGTTTCTGTGCTGTCATTGTTAAATGGTTATACGTTAAATGGTTATACGGTTATACTAGACTAAGTGGGACCCGTTGGGTCCCAAGTTCACACGGGAGGGCTGGTCCCCCAACGAAATATTCCACCCTCCCCACCAATTCCAATATTGATGGGCCAGTGGGGGGGGGGGGGGGCTTTCTGGAGTGCTGGTATGGGTTCTTGAGGTGGCAGCTCAGTCCCTCAAGCCTGATCTTCTGGCAGCTCACTCACGGCTGTGGGCTGGCAGTTGACTCATGACTTGTTCCTTGAAATTCCATTTCATGCAGGATCCAAGGCCATTGAATCCAAGTGCCGTTTACAACCACTTCAAGCAGGATCCAAGGCCACCAAATTCAAATGCAGTTTCATACCATTTCATGCAGGGTGAAACCACCATAAAACCACACAAAACACCCAACTCACTGTTTCTGTTGACATTCAGTGTGTTCAGTTGATTCACAGCACAGACAGAGTCATGACCTCACACTCTCCCATCATGCAGAGACTGAGCCACACCCACACTTCCGGGTTTTATAAACCTTCCCCTCCGGAAAAGGTGTGGCTTTCAGGGCGTGATTGAATTCCCTGCACACTGCTCAGCGGAGGGGAGACTGAGTAGGATGGCCAAAGGTCACAGCCGTAAGTGGTAGCGTTTTATCTAAAATCGATACACAGTGCAAACAGGAAGTAAGTGCATTTGCAGTCGTACCTTTTAGCTTCAAGCCAAAATCACCCAAGGCACCATCTGCAGTAAGTCGAGCCGTTCAACTTCACGCCTCCATTTGCAGTAAGTAGTGCCTTTCAACTTCAAGCCAAAGCACCCAAGACACCATTTGCGGTAAGTGGGTGCATTCAAAGGACACGTTTTTTTCTCCTACTCGTTGCTTCCTGTCTGCCAGCCAGTTCTCTATACACATCAATACTGAACCCCCAATACCGTGCGCTTTAAGTTTGTATACTAATCTCTTATGTGGGACCTTGTCGAAAGCCTTCTGAAAGTCAAATCCCGCTGAGTTACTCCAGCATTTGGTGTCGATCTTTTGTTTAGGGGGGTGGAGGGGGGGTGGAGGTGGGAATGGGGAGTGGAGGGGGGGTGGAGGGGTGGAGGGGTGGAGGGGGGTGGAGGGGTGGAGAAGGGGTGGAGGGGGGGTGGAGGGAGGTGGAGGGGTGGAGGGGGGGTGGAGGGGGGGTGGAGGGGTGGAGGGGGGTGGGAGGGGGGGAGGGGTGGAGGGGTGGAGGGGGGTGGAGGGGTGGAGGGGGGTGGAGGGGTGGAGGGGTGGAGATGGGGTGGAGGGGGGGAGGGGGGTGGAGGGGTGGAGGGGGGGTGGAGGGGTGGAGGGGGGTGTGGAGGGGTGGAGGGGGGTTGGAGGGGTGGAGGGGTGGAGCGGTGGAGGAGGGGGATGGAGGGGTGGAGGGGGTGTGGAGGTGTGGAGGGGGGTTGGAGGGGTGGAGGGGGTGTGGAGGGGTGGAGGGGGGTTGAGGGGTGGAGGGGGGAGGGGTGGAGGGGTGGGAGGGTGGGTGGAGGGGTGGAGGGGGGTGGAGGGGTGGAGGGGTGGAGGGGAGAGGGGGTAGAGGGGTGGAGGGAGTGAGTGGTGGAGGGGGTGTGGAGGGGTGAGGGTGGAGAAGGGGTGGAGGGGTGGAGGGGGGGTGGAGGGGTGGAGGGGTGGAGGAGGGGTGGAGGGGGTGGAGGGGGGTGGAGGGGTGGAGGAGGGGTGGAGGGGAGGAGGGGTGGAGGGGGTGGAGAGGGGTGGAGGGGTGGAGGGGGTGTGGAGGGGTGGAGGGGTGGAGGGGGTGGAGGGGGGGTGGAGGGGTGGAGGAGTGGGTGGAGGAGTGGAGGGGGGTGGAGGGGGTGGAGGGGTGGAGGGGGGCGAGGGGTCGAGGGGGGGAGGGGTGGAGGTTGGGTGGAGTGGGTGGAGGGGTCGAGGGTGGTGAGGGGGGGTGGAGGGGTGGAGGGGGGGTGGAGGGGTGGAGGGGGTGTGTGGAGGGGGGGTGGAGGGGGGTTGGAGGGGGTGGAGGGGTGGAGCGGTGGAGGGGGGTGGAGGGGTGGAGGGGTGGAGGGGGTGTGGAGGTGTGGAGGGGGGTTGGAGGGGTGGAGGGGGTGTGGAGGGGTGGAGGGGGGGTTGGAGGGGTGGAGGGGTGGAGGGGTGGAGGGTGGGTGGAGGGGTGGAGGGGGGGTGGAGGGGGTGGAGGGTGGTGGAGGGGGGGGAGGGGGATGGAGGGGTGGGAGGGGTGGAGTGGTGGAGGGGGGGGGGTGGAGGGGTGGAGAGGGTGGAGAAGGGGGTGGAGGGGTGGAGGGGGGGTGGAGGGGTGGAGGGGGGAGGAGGGGGGTGGAGGGGTGTGAGGGGGGGGTGGGAGGGGTGGAGGGGGGGTGGAGGGGGTGGAGGGGTGGAGGAGGGGTGGGAGGGGTGGAGGAGGGTGGAGGGGTGGAGGGGTGGAGGGGGGGGTGGAGGGGTGGAGGAGGGGTGGAGGGGGGTGGAGGGGGGGGTGGAGGGGGTGGAGGGGGTGGAGGGGTGGAGGGGGGAGGGGGGTCGAGGGGGGAGGGGTGGAGGTGGGTGGAGGGGTGGAGGGGTGGAGGGGGGGGGGGGCTTTCTGGAGTGCTGGTATGGGTTCTTGAGGTGGCAGCTCAGTCCCTCAAGCTTGATCTTCTGGCAGCTCACTCACGGCTGGTGGGCTGGCAGTTGACTCATGACTTTTCCTTGAAATTCCATTTCATGCAGGATCCAAGGCCATTGAATCCAAGTGCCGTTTACAACCACTTCAAGCAGGATCCAAGGCCACCAAATTCAAATGCAGTTTCATACCATTTCATGCAGGGTTGAAACCACCATAAAACCACACAAAACACCCAACTCACTGTTCAGTTGACATTCAGTGTGTTCAGTTGATTCACAGCACAGACAGAGTCATGACCTCACACTCTCCCATCATGCAGAGACTGAGCCGCACCCACACTTCCGGGTTTTATAAACCTTCCCGCCGGAAAAGGTGTGGCTTTCAGGGCGTGATTGAATTCCCTGCACATGCTCAGCGGAGGGGAGACTGAGTAGGATGGCCAAAGGTCACAGCCGTAAAGTGGTAGCGTTTTATCTAAAATCGATACACAGTGCAAACAGGAAGTAAGTGCATTTGCAGTCGTACCTTTTAGCTTCAAGCCAAATCACCCAAGGCACCATCTGCAGTAAGTCGAGCCGTTCAACTTCACGCCTCCATTTGCAGTAAGTAGTGCCTTTCAACTTCAAGCCCAAAGCACCCAAGACACCATTTGCGGTAAGTGGTGCATTCAAAGGACACGTTTTTTCTCCTACTCGTTGCTTCCTGTTTGCCAGCCAGTTCTCTATACACATCAATACTGAACCCCCATTACCGTGCGCTTTAAGTTTGTATACTAATCTCTTATGTGGGACCTTGTCGAAAGCCTTCTGAAAGTCAAATCCCGCTGAGTTACTCCAGCATTTGGTGTCGATCTTTTGTTTAGAGGGGTGGAGGGGGGGTGGTGGAGGGGGGGAGGGGGGGTGGAGGGGGGATGGAGGGGTGGAGGGGTGGAGGGGGGGTGGAGGGGTGGAGGGGTGGAGGGGGGGTGGAGGGGTGGAGGGGTGGTGGAGGGGTGGAGGGGGGGAGGGGGGGGAGGGGTGGAGAAGGGGTGGAGGGGTGGAGGGGGAGTGGAGGGGGGAGGGGTGGAGGGGGGGTGGAGGGGTGGAGGGGGGGGTGGAGGGGTGGAGGGGTGGAGATGGGGGTGGAGGGGGGAGGGGTGGAGGGGTGGTGGAGGGGTGGATATGGGTGGAGGGGGGGGAGGGGGGTGTTGGGGTGGAGGGGGGGGTCGAGGGGGTGGAGGGGGTGTGGAGGGGTGGAGGGGGGTTGGAGGGGTGGAGGGGTGGAGCGGTGGAGGGGGGGGTGGAGGGGTGGAGGGGTTGTAGGGGTGGAGGGGGGGTGGAGGGGTGGAGGGGGGTTGGAGGGGTGGAGGGTGTAGGGGTGGAGGGGGGGTGGAGGGGTGGAGGGGGGTTGGAGGGGTGGAGGGGTGGAGGGGTGTAGGGGTGGAGGGGGGGGTGGAGAGGTGGAGAGGGGGGGTGGAGGGGGTGGAGGGGTGGAGGGGGGGGTGGAGGGGGTGGAGGGGGGTTTGGAGAGGTGGAGGGGGTGGGGTGGAGGGGGTGGAGGGGGGTTGGAGGGGTGGAGGGTGGGTGGAGGGGGGAGGGGGTGGAGGGGTGGAGGGGTGGAGGGGTGAAGGGGGGGGTGGAGGGGTGGAGGGGGGTTGGAGGGGTGGAGGGGTGGAGGGTGGGTGGAGGGTTGGAGGGTGGAGAGGGTTGGAGGGGTGGAGGAGTGGAGGGGGGGAGGGGGGTGGAGGGGTGGAGTGGGGGTGGAGGGGTGGAGGGGGGGTGGAGGGGGGTGGAGGGGTGGAGGGGTGGAGGGGTGGAGGGGTGGAGAAGGGGTGGAGGGGTGGAGGGGGGGTGGAGGGGGGGTGGAGGGTGGAGGGGGTGGAGGGGGGTGGAGGGAGGAGGGGGGGTGGAGGGGTGGAGGGGTGCAGAGGTGGAGGGGGGGTGGAGGGGGGTGGAGGGGTGGAGTGGTGGAGGGGTGGAGAAGGGGTGGAGGGGTGGAGGGGGGGTGGAGGGGGGTGGAGGGGTGGAGGGGGGTGGAGGGGTGGAGGGGGGTGGAGGGGTGGAGGGGTGGAGGGGGGTGGAGGGGTGGAGGGGGGTGGAGGGGTGGAGGGGTGGAGGGGGGTGGAGGGGTGGAGGGGGGTGGAGGGGGGTGGAGGGGTGGATTGGTGGAGGGGGGGTGGAGGGGTGGAGGGGTGGAGGGGGTGGAGGGGGGGGGTGGAGGGGTGGGAGAGGGCTGGAGGGGGGGAGGGGGGGGTGGAGGGGGGGAGGGGTCGAGGGGGGAGGGGTGGAGGGGGGGTGGAGGGGTAGACGGGGGGTGGAAGAGGGGAGGGGTGGAGGGGTGGAGGGGTGGAGGGGAGGGGGGGTGGAGGGGGTGGAGGGGGGGAGGGGTGGAGGGGGGGGAGGGGGGGTGGAGGGGTGGAGGGGGGGGAGGGGTGGAGGGGGTGGAGGGGGGGTGGAGGGGTGGAGGGGGGTGGAGGGGGGAGGAGCGGAGGGGGAGGGGAGGGGTGGAGGGGGGTGGAGGGGGGTAGGGTTGGAGGGGGGGTGGCGGGGGTGGAGGGGGGAGGGGTCGAGGGGGGGTGGAGGGGGGTGGAGGGGGGTTAGAGGGGGGAGGGGGTGGAGGGGGGTGGAGGGGTGGAGGGGGGGGTGGAGGGGGGGTGGAGGGGGTGGAGGGGGGGTGGAGGGGTGGAGGGGTGGAGGAGGGGGTGGAGGGGTGGAGGGGGGGTGGAGGGGGGTGGAGGAGGGGTGGAGGGGTGGAGGGGGGGTGGAGGGGGGGAGGGGTCGAGGGGGGAGGGGGTGGAGGTGGGGTGGAGGGGTGGAGGGGGGGTGGTAGGGGGTAGGGGTGGAGGGTGGGGGCTTTCTGGAGTGCTGGTATGGGTTCTTGAGGTGGCAGCTCAGTCCCTCAAGCCTGATCTCTCTGGCAGCTCACTCACGGCTGGTGGGCTGGCAGTTGACTCATGACTTTTCCTTGAAATTCCATTTCATGCAGGATCCAAGGCCATTGAATCCAAGTGCCGTTTACAACCACTTCAAGCAGGATCCAAGGCCACCAAATTCAAATGCAGTTTCATACCATTTCATGCAGGGTGAAACCAGCCATAAAACACACAAAACACCCAACTCACTGTTCAGTTGACATTCAGTGTGTTCAGTTGATTCACAGCACAGACAGAGTCATGACCTCACACTCTCCCATCATGCAGAGACTGAGCCACACCCCACACTTCCGGGGTTTTATAAACCTTCCCCCCGGAAAAGGTGTGGCTTTCAGGGCGTGATTGAATTCCCTGCACATGCTCAGCGGAGGGGAGACTGAGTAGGATGGCCAAAGGTCACAGCCGTAAGTGGTAGCGTTTGATCTAAAATCGATACACAGTGCAAACAGGAAGTAAGTGCATTTGCAGTCGTACCTTTTAGCTTCAAGCCAAATCACCCAAGGCACCATCTGCAGTAAGTCGAGCCGTTCAACTTCACGCCTCCATTTGCAGTAAGTAGTGCCTTTTCAACTTCAAGCCAAAGCACCCAAGACACCATTTGCGGTAAGTGGTGCATTCAAAAGACACGTTTTTTTCTCCTACTCGTTGCTTCCTGTCTGCCAGCCAGTTCTCTATCCACATCAATACTGAACCCCCAATACCGTGCGCTTTAAGTTTGGTATACTAATCTCTTATGTGGGACCTTGTCGAAAGCCTTCTGAAAGTCAAATCCCGCTGAGTTACTCCAGCATTTGGTGTCGATCTTTTGTTTAGGGGGGTGGAGGGGGGGTGGAGGGGGGAGGGGGGGTGGAGGGGGTGGAGGGGTGGATGGGGGGGTGGAGGGGTGGAGGGGTGGAGGGGGGCTGGAGGGGGGATGGGTGGAGGGGGGAGGGGTGGAGGGGGGGGGTGGAGGGGGGAGGGGTGGGAGGGGGGGTGGAGGGGGGGTGGAGGGGGAGGGGTGGAGGGGTGGAGGGGAGGTGGAGGGGTGGAGGGGGGGTGGAGGGGGGGTGGAGGGGGTGGAGATGGGTTGGAGGGGGGGAGGGGGGGTGGAGGGGTGGAGGGGGTGTGGAGGGGTGGAGGGGGGTTGGAGGGGTCGAGGGGTGGAGCGGTGGAGGGGGGGGTGGAGGGGTGGAGGGGTGGAAGGGGTGTGGAGGGGTGGAGGGGGGGTTGGAGGGGTGGAGGGGTGTAGGGGTGGAGGGGGGGTGTAGGGTGGAGGGCGTTGGAGGGGTGGAGGGGGGTGGAGGGGTGGAGGGGTGGGTGGAGGGGTGGAGGGGGGTGGAGGGGTGGAGGGGTGGAGGGGGGTGGAGGAGTGGAGGGGTGGAGGGGGGTGGAGGGGTGGAGAAGGGGTGGAGGGGGGGGTGGAGGGGTGGAGGGGTGGGGGAGGGGTGGAGGGGGGTGGAGGGGTGGAGGGGTGGAGAGGGGGTGGAGGGGTGGAGGGGTGGAGTGGTGGAGGGGGGGGTGGAGGGGTGGAGGGGAAGTGGAGGGGTGGAGGGGAAGTGGAGGGGTGGAGGGGTCGAGGGGGGGTGGAGGGGTGGGAGGGGTGGAGGGGTGGGGGAGGGTTGGAGGGATGGAGGGGGGGGGTGGAGGGGTGGAGGGGTGGAGGGGGGGTGGAGGGGTGGAGGGGTGGAGGGGTGGGGGAGGGTTGGAGGGGGGAGGGGGGGTGGAGGGGGTGGAGGGGTGGAGGGGTGGAGGGGTGGACGGGTGAAGGGGTGGAGGGGGGGTGGAGGGGTGGAGATGGGGTGGAGGGGGGGAGGAGGGGTGGAGGGGGTGTGGAGGGGCGGAGGAGGGTTGGAGGGGTGGAGGGGTGGAGCGGTGAGGGGGGCTGGAGGGGTGGAGGGGTGGAGGGGGGGTGGAGGGGTGGAGGGGTGGAGGGGGCGTGGAGGGGTGGGGAGGGGTGGAGGGGTGGAGGGGGGTGGAGGGTTGAGGGGTGGAGGGGTGGGGGAGGGGGTGGAGGGGGGAGGGGGGTGGTGGAGGGTGGAGGGGTGGAGGGGGGAGGGGGAGGTGGTGGGGGGGGTGGAGGGGGGAGGGGTCGAGCGGGGGAGGGGTGGAGGGGGGGTGGAGGGGTGGACGGGGGGTGGAAGGGGGGAGGCGTGGAGGGGGGGTGGAGGGGTGGAGGGGAGGGGGGGGGTGGACGGGTGGAGGGGGGAGGGTTGGAGGGGGGTGGAGGGGTGGAGGGGGAGAGGGGGCGGAGGGGGGGTGGAGGGGTGGAGGGGGGTGGAGGGGGGGAGGGGTGGAGGGGGGGTGGAGGGGGGTTAGAGGGGGGGAGGAGTGGAGGGGGGGTGGAGGGGGTGGAGGGGGTTAG